>BHFT01024014.1:0-42891 GCA_004320025.1 Laticauda laticaudata | reverse complement strand
GCATTGGAATCAAAATTATTAGTAATGGATTGGGGTTGGTCTAAGAGACTAATAGAGGTCGTTTGGGTGACCTTGGCTAGTCTCTCTTTCTCTCTCTCTCAGCCTGTCCCACCTCGAAGGGTTGTTGTGTTGGGGGGAGGGGTTGGGGGGCGTTAATTCTGCTTTGACCTCAAGTAGGGACCCAAGAGGACAATCCAAGGAATAACCAAACCCTCCATTTGGGTCCATCAGAAAGGGCCCCCTTGGGAGCATCGACCCCCAGCATCGAGCCTGAGCTGGGACGCGGCTTCTTTTTGGCTCCCCCTCGGCTGTGCATTATGGGCATGGGGCTCTTCCCTTCTGCTTCGGAGACGTCTGCATGGTGGTCAGCGGCCCGGAGTCCGAGGCTGGGATCCCGGCAGGGCAGCAGCCCCGGCGAGCCCTCGCAGTCCGTCCAAGGACGAGAGAGCGGCGGGGACCGGGAGGCCCGGCGACTGACCGGCTCGCAGGATGGGCCTGCGGTTGAGGCCGTTGTCCAGCAGGGCGCTGAGCCAGAAGACGCCCGCCATCCAGACCGACGGGAAGGTGAGCAGGGGCGGCGGCGGCAGCGAATGCGCCTCTTTGGGGATGCCTAAGCGGAGCTGCATGGCGGCCGGTCCGGAGCGGGGGGCGGTCCTGCCTGCAACGCCTTCCCCGCGCCCTCAACGCCCGAGGAGGAAAGTTCCGCCGCCCCGGCCTCCCTCCCTCCCTGGCGCAGGAGGCGGGGCTACGTCGAGGTTGGTCCGTCCCCGCCGCGGATTGACTGGGAGACAAAGCTCTGATTGGCTGGTAGGCGAAGCTCTGATTGACAGAGAGGCGGGGCTCTGTACAGCCTTGGGCGGTTCCTTTCTGAGCAGGTGTTGATTTGAAAATAGATAGTCCTCGACTTACGACGGTCCACTTAATGACCATTTCAAATTTAGAACAGCACTTCATGGTATGAGCTGGGTTTGCTGCCTGAGCAGGGGATTGGACTAGAAGCCCTTCAAGGTCTCTTCCAATGCTGCATTCTATGACTTGTTAAGTGAACAATTGCAATGGTTTTCAAGTGAATCTGACTTCCTCATTTACTTTACTTGTCAGAAGATCGCCAAAAAGCATTCACGACCCCAGGGTGCTGGAACCGTAATAAATGTGAGTCATTGGCCAAGCATCAGAATTTTGATTACGTGACCATGGTGAATCCTTCAACAGTCATCAGTGTAAAAAAACGGTCCTCCTAAGTCACTTTTTTCAGTGTTGTCGTAAGTTTGAACGGTCACTAAATGAACCATTGTAAGTCGAGGATTACCTGTAGAATTGCCACAGAGCTAAAGGCTACACACACACACATCATTTCCATGCACCCCATTTTAACTAGGAATTAAAGTCCCTCGGGTTAGGTTTCGCAGCTCGTCCATTTCACAAAAATGATTAGATTAGATTCACACAGAATTGGAAGGGACCTTGTAGGCCATCTAGTGCAACCCCCGTGCACAAGCAGGAGACCCTATGCCATTTCTGACAAATGGCAGTCCAATCTCCCCTTGAAAGCCTCCAGGGATGAAGCTCGCACAACTTCCAAAGGCAACTTCCCTTGGCTTGATTGTTCTCACTGTCAGAAAAGGACGCCAACCTGTGTCGAAAGGGCCACGCCGCTAAACTGTGACTAGTTCACGGCAAGTTGACCTTCTTGCACTGTTCCTGTCTCTGCCAAATCAAGACAAATCCATCTGGGCAAAGTTTGAGGGCAGAAATCCAAATTTAGCTGGATGATGAAAATCGGGACGATGCAGCAAAGTTGGAATTGAAGTAATGGAATTGCAAAAGAGGATTTGGTCCAAAGTCTAAACCAGTATTGCAGGATGAAGGGAGGAATGCACCAAGAGAGGGGAGGAGACAGAGAGAGAGAGGGAGAGAGAGAGAAGGAGGGAATCATTGCTCTCCCTCATTTTAATGCTTTTTAATGAAACCTACTTCTTGGTAAGCTAGAAAAAAGTGGAATAGAAAGCACCACCACTAGATGGACTCGCAACTGGCTGGCAAACTGTACTCAATGAGTATGTCTTAATGGTCTAAGTCTACATGAGGGATAGTAAGCAGTGGGGTGCCACAAGCTTCCGTCTTAGGCCATGGACTCTTCAATATCTTCATTAATGACTTAGATGGGAATAGAAAGGTAACTTAACAAATTTGCAGATGATACGAAGCTGCAGTAATAGCCAACACCCAATGAAGATGAGCTCAAGATCCAGAGGAATCTCGACAGACTATGAACATGGGTGGTATCTAGAAGATAAAATGCAATGTAGAGAAAAGTAAACCCTACACTTAGGCAAGAAAAACCAAAAGTCCACATTACAGACTGGTGAAACCAGGATCAATAGCAGTAACTGTGAGAGGATCTTGGAGTCTTAGTGGACAACCAGCTAAATTAGAGCCAGCAGTGTGAGCAGCACAGCCAAAAAAACAATGCAATCTTAAACTGCATTAACAGAGGGATACAATCCAGATCAAGTGAGGTATTAATACACTCTATAAACCTTAGTAAGACCACACCTAGAGCACTGCATCCAGTTTTGTTCACCACATTATAAAAAGATGTTGAGACTCTAGAAAAAGTACAGAGAAGAGAACCAGGATAATTAAGGGACTGAGGCTAAAACATACAATGAAACAGTTGCAGGAATGGGCTTGGCTAGTTTTAGTAAAGAGAAGGATCAGGAGACATGATAGCAGTCTTCACAATATTTGAGGGCTGCATAGGAGGGAGGGGTTCAAGGTATATTCTAAAGCACACAAAGTGCCAGACAATGGAATAATGGATGAAAAACTGAAAAGGAGAGATTCAACCTGAATAAGGAAACTTTGACAGGAGAACCAATCAACCAATGGAACAGAATTGCCCTGGAAGTTGTGGAGCTTCATCACTTGAGACTTTCAGAAGAGACTGGACTCCCTTTGTCAGAAATGGTGTAGGTCTCCGTTTGGTGGTGGTTGGACTGAGATGACCTACAAGGTCCTTCCAACTCTGGTTCTCATGTATCCCTGAACTGGCTGAATCCCATCCTGAATGTAAGGAAGGATATATTAATATATATATATATTATATATATAATATCCTTTTATATATATATATAAAAAAAAACATGAGAGAATGTAAGGTGTATCTATCTCGTATTTAGGGCTCTATTATTCTAGCTCCATCACATATTCTTACCCCATGAGAGTTGAGCTACCTGTTTATGCGTGATTCCTTTATCTTTTTGGAATCTCTCCATGTATGTGTAAGGCACCTGTGGAAGTCCTTCGGTGTTTCTTCAGCTTTGGCGTAAAGTTTTCCACTGGGCATTTTTCCAATCAGCCCAGCTGAACTGCCCAGAATGACTCAGCAGCTCTCATCCATGGCTCCACACCTTTTCTGCGGGTGTCAATCTTTGGAAGAGGCCCAATTTGGAAGCCTGACAAGGTGTCAATAAACCCACATTGCCAATAGTAGAGTAAGGGCCATGAGGAGAAAGATCAGATTGGTTGGGAAACAAGGCGTGTCCTTTTGATGGAACCCGTCCTGATCACGCCAACGGGGTCTGACTTTCCTCCCCAGCTTTGCTCATAAATGCTCCTCCTCCACACCTTTGGAAGCCTTGTCCACCCTTCGCTCCTTGCCAGCCTGTCAGCTCGGCGAAGACTTCGAGATGCCAGCTGACTTCCAACTCCCAGAAATAGTCTCACCTGCAGCCATGGAGAAATATGTCTCGGCCATCCAGAAGATGGAACAGACGGTGATGTTCCCAAGCCTCCTTCGTGGAGTCTCTTTAGAAGATCTAGAAGGTGCCTTTGGGGCTGACTCAGCCGACAAAGACTTGTTTGAACATTTTATGCTGCTGAAATCCGGCAAAGGGATGTTGGAAGGCGGTTGGCCCTTACCTCTGAGAAGAGAGAAGCTACCTGTGGTTCCTCAGCTGAAGGAGAACATGGAGAAGGGCAACCTGGAAGATATCTTTTATTATCACTTGTCCAGTCTGTACTGTGTCCTCCATCATTTGACTCAAAGAGCCCAAGCCGTCACCGCCAAATACAACGAAATTATGGAACGTATCAACCGGAGTTAAATGGTTGAGAAACACACACTAGGAAGCAATTCGAGGTAAGATGTTTCCTTTTATATATCTGGAAGGGTTCCTGTCTTGAGATGGGCCTTCAAATTCATTTTTAGGAGCCCTTTTTTCCTTCTCTATTATCATCAAGGCGATAAAATCTAACCATGTTGCCCATACAGGGCTTCCTGTGATATATGACCCCTGCCACAGGGCAGGAAATCACACCAAACCATGATTTAACTGTCCCACACTAAAAATGTAGCAATGATTGAATCCCTAATTATCAGCACCCTCCTTTCAAATACATGTAGGGTGTTGGACATGAAAACCTACCCATCTCCTAGGAAAATGAAATATTTTAGGATATACTAAAAAGGTAGAATATTTCTGCTAAAAAGAGAAGTAGAAACTAAGAGGCAGAAATTCAGCGCCCCCCCCCCTGCTAATCGGCCATCAAGCCCTAGGCCAGAGTATTCTACATAACAAAGACCTCTACCTATCTCACCATCTGGCCTGGGAAGATTGCATCAGCCAGCACTCAGGTGAAGCCATGTGGTCCAGAGAAAGGCTACAAAGTTGGATAACACCCCCACCCTGGGAATCTGACAGCCAATGGGATATATTTCTTACACAAGAGCAGGAAAGACTAAGATGAGGCACAACAGAGGGTATAAAACTTAGCGTCTCTCACCATCTTGCCCCTTCTTTTCCTTCACCCAACATCTTGAAGCATGTGATCATCCTTTTCACTTTGGAGCTCCAAGTCATGTATTCCTGCCCACTATTAAATCATCTTTNCATCTTTTCCAAACAGCCTCCATGTTTCCAGTGTCTTTCTTCCCCACTTGGAACTGAACCCAGAAGGATATTTCTTCCAACAAAGGAAGACTAATCAAGAGTGAACATGGTAGGGAAAGAAAACCTAGCATTGCACGCTGGTTTGCTATATTTATAAAGAAACCTGGGTACCCCTGATCAGTCTCTGCTGCTAGGAGAAATCACGCTGTCTGGGAGAAATCACTGACAAACATTTTTTTTTATTTATTTCACAGGTTTGCTCCAGTATTGTTGCCCAAAAACCACTGATGGACTAGAAAGCCTTTTCAAATACTGCTCCAGATAACATCCTTGGGCAGCCACCAAACTGCTGTCATTTCTAGAAAAAGTTCTGAGGTTTTGAACTTACTCCAAGTGAACATAAGAACTTTCTCACCAGCAAACTGTCTTGAAATATTAAACAAAAAATTGTTAGTTATAGTTATGAACTTCGAGCGAAAAGAAGATTAAGTTATTTATTCATAGATGAAATATTCTGGGTTTGTGTACCTTTTGAATCAGCCCAGAACACCCTATCAGGGTGGGGCTGAAAGTAACCACTGTTTGAAAATCATTTTCAGAATATTTATGCTAATTTTGTTTGGTACGTAACTGAACTGAGGCATTTATGGTGAATAAAAACAACATGGCTGGAATTCATTTCAGATATTGGTTCGTTCCCTTTCTTCTCCAAGTTCGGTGTTTTGCCTGCTTGCAAAATTTGCAAATTAGCTAATATCTACAGGGTTTGTTTGTTTTTTTCTTATAGACAAAAATCTCTTTCAAAAGAGGCTTTTACTTGGCTTCCTGATGACTTTACAAACAAATCAAATTTATCTGTAAAGTTACCAGGAAGTTGAAACTTATTGTTATCATTGAAATTTACTTCTATTATTATTAGTAATTATTAGTAACCCAATATCTCAGGGCTGCCACAAAGAAGAAAGTGTTTCTCCAAAACACCAGAGGGCAGGACAAGAAGCAATGGATGGAAATTAATCAAGGAGAGAGCCAACTCTCAATTAAGGAGAAATTTCCTGACAGTTAGAACAATCAATCAGTGGAACAACTTACCTCCAGAAGTTGTAAATGCTCCAACACTGGAAACTTTTAAGAAGAGATTGGATAATCATTTGTCTGAAATGGTATAAGGTTTCCTGCCTAAGCAGGGGGTTGGACTAGAAGACCTCCAAGGTCCCTCCCAACTCTGTTATTCTATAAGTTACAAGGCCACTGAGAAAAAGTGACTTATGACCTTTTTTCACAATTATAACCATTGCAGCGGCTCCACAGTTGTGTGATCAAAATTCAGACAGGAAACAGACCAATAGGGAAATGAGGGCTTACCTGTATAAAAGACAGGTTGTACAGGTTGATGTAGTCAGTTATCAATCATCCTGTTTTCAGATGCCAAGTGGCCAGGTTTCTCCATTACCTGTTTTAACTCTCCAGGTGTCAACTCTTCAAAGTAGTCCAGCTTATCAAACAGGGGTGTCAAAAGTTACAGGGAGTCCTTGGCATACAACAACTGGCTTAGTAACCATTCAAAGTTACGATGGCACTGGGAAAAAGGTGGATATGATCATATTCCACACTTATGACCATTGTAGCATCCCCATGGCCACGTGATCAAAATTCAGGCCAGGGATGGGATTCTGTTTGGACCAGTTCTACAGAACCGGTTGTTACGATTCTGCACAGTTTGGAGAATCGGCAAATCGTGCCCCTAGCTGGCCCTGCCCTGCCCCTCTCTGCCCGTCCCTCCTCTCCCCTCCCAGTCAATCCTTATCCTGCATTTCTTTTTATTCCCCTTCCGACAGTCAACAATGGATGGAAACTCATCAAGGAGAGAAGCAACCTAGAACTAAGGAGAAATATCCTGTCAGTTGGAACAATTAATCAGTGGAATGAGTTGCCTCCAGAAGTTGTAAATGCTCCAACGCTGCATGTTTTAAAGAAGAGACTGGATAACCCTTTGTCTGAAGTGGTGTAGGGTTTCCTGCCCAGGCAGTGGGTTGGACTAGAAGACCTCCAAGGTCCCTTCCAACTCTGGTATTGCATTGCATTGCATTGCATTGCATTGCATTGCATTGCATTGCATTGCATTGCATTGCATTGCTTTCCTTTCCTTTCCTTTCCTTTCCTTTCCTTTCCTCTCCTCTCCTCTCCTCTCCTCTCCTCTCCTTATTCTATTCTATTCTATTCTATTCTATTCTATTCTATTCTATTCTATTCTATTCTATTCCATTCCATTCCATTCCATTCCATCCCACTAAATGAACTGTTGTAAGTTGAGGACTGCCTGTACTGAGCTGTTCAAAATGCAAAGGATAAGATGGGCCATCTTCAGCCAGACTAGGACACTGAAAAAATCCAGCTGAGAATTGAAAAGGAGCCAAAGGCAATGCCTGTTTGGTTAGATGGTTTGCCGAAGGCACGAAAGAGACGAGGAAGAACCAGTTGGGCTGGCTGGCTATTCATCAGCTTTGACGTGCCTGCCCAAAGGCAGGAATTTGGAGAATTCTAGCCAGTGATCTCCTCCCACCTTTGGAGAGGAGGACTGCCACCTCTGCAGGTGTCCTAAATACAAAACTTCCGCTTTACAGCTGCCTCAGTTACGCTACTTTCACCTGGAAGGGAGTGCCTAATGTGCAAGTGGGTGTGAATGGGCATCGGTGTGCTGCAGGGTAGTGACGAGAAGCTGGAAAGGAAAACCAGGTAGTGAGCCCCTTCCCAACAATAACCCACTGGTTGCTAATTGAGACACCAGTGCTGAAGGAGGGGAAAAAAATGAGTAATTCTCCGGAGCCGAAGACCCTTGGTAAACAAAGTCCAGCCAACTTGCAGACGGTAAGCAAGAAGGAAGAAAGCAACAAGAGGAAGGGTGGTTGGTTGGGTTTAATTTCCTCACTGGAAGTTTTGTCACCTTCCAGAAGCAGCTGGTAGGTGGGCAATCTTTTGCTGTGTTTTCAGGAGCTGAGGCAGTGAGGAAATGTACCAAAACAGGTTTGTGGGTCTTTGTGGAAAATGCAAGTTTGTTTTAAGGGAAGGGGGGGAGGCTTTGCTTGTTGTAGATATTGTGCAAGTCAGTGGATTGAGATTGCACAACGCACTAAGAAAAGGATTTGTTGACTACAAAACACAGAAAATAAACAAACAAAAAACATAGAAGAACATTACCAAAATCATTCCTTAAGATGGTAGAGGAGTTGAGTATTAAAGATATATGGAGAGAATTGAATGGCAAAAGTAGACAATTTACATTTTACTCAAATAGGCACTTATCATGGTCAAGAATAGATACAATTTGGATGTCAACAGACTTAATTCCTAACATGCAGGAAGTAAATATTGACATAAGCACTTGGGCTGATCATAATCCAATAAGGGTCAAATGGAAGGGCCAGAGGAAAAGATCAAGACGGACTTTGAATAATTCGATATTGAAAGAAAAAGGATTTATTGATAATATAGAAAAAGAATTGGCCGCCTTCTTTAAAGAAAATAAATCGGAAACAACCTCATTACAAAATGTGTTGGACACTATGAAAGTATATACTAGAGGTGTGATTATAGCATATACAAGAAGAAGAAACATTAAAAAGAGACAAATACAACAGACCTTAGAAGGAGACTACAAGAAATTGGAGGAGTTACGATTTCCACAACATAAAAACATTAAAAGTCAAATGGATATAAACAAACATAGAATAGGATTAATGGAAAAAGAAGAACTGGCTCAAAAGATTAGAGGAGTCAAGCAGAACTATTTTGAAAAGAAAAGGACTTGTCAACTGCAGCGGCTTTAAGATAGGTTAGGGTTAGGGTTAGGGTCAACTCCCAGAATTCCCCAGCCAGCATGTGAAGTGCTAATACGCTTTATCTAGCTTGATAATACTTAGAATAACAGAGTTGGAAGGGACCCTGGAGGTCTTCTAGACCAACCCCCTGCTCAGGCAGGAAACCCTGTAGCATTTCAAACAAATGGTTATCCAATCTCTTCTTTAAAACTTACACTGTTGGAGCATTCACAACTTCTGCAAGTTGTTCCACTAGTTAACTGTTCTTACTGTCATGAAATTTAAGATAAGACCACACTTTGAATATTGCAGTCAGTTTTGGCTGGACTGTGTAGACATACTCAATTTCAACATCTTTTTTTTACAAGATGAGATTCTGAAAAGAGTGCAGAGAAGAAGAGTGCAACCAACCTGATTAGGGGACTGGAGGCTAAAACATATGATGAACTGTTGAAGGAATTGGGTATGTCTAGTCTACTGAAAAGAAGGACCAGGGGTGATATTTCTAATATTTGAGGGGCAACCACAGAGAAGAGGGGGTCAACCTATTCCCCAAAGCACCTCAAGACAGGACAAGAAGCAATGAATGGAAACTAATCAAGGAGGGAAGCAACTTAGAATTAAGGAGAAATTTCCTGACAAAACAATTAATCAGTGGAACCGCTTGCCACCAGAAGTTGTGGGAGCTCCAACACTGGAGGTTTTTAAGAAGAGAATGGATAATTATTGTCTGGAATCGCACAGGGTCTCCTTCCTGAGCAGGGGGTTAGACTAGAAGACCTTTGAGGTCCCTTCCAACTCTGTTAATTCTCTTAAGTCCACCCATCTTAAAAGTTGATGAAGTTGCTGAACCCTGCACCAAGCCATAAATTGTGATTTACAAGATATACTTAGATTCCATTTGGACTACAGTTAAAACCAGACAAACTCAGTTCTTCATGAAAGGGAAGATAGGCAAAGAAACTGTGATATGTTCTATATGCAACAGTCTGCATATACGTGGATAGGTTGGTGCAGCATCCTAAACCAGGATATTTTAAAGGCATGGTCAATGGTATCATTCACACTAAGCCCCAAACAAGCCAAACTCCATTATAGCTTCTCAGGGTGTGTGTGAAACGTGGGGGCCTATTCCATAAAGCAAAGATTAAAAAATGGCTTTGCACAATGCAAATCCATCCACTCTGGATTCTAAACTATGGATTGATAAGCATGTCATGGCAATCCAGTAAATGGTGGCTTATCTTGACAAAGAAGGGTGAGGCCAGTGATGACATAGTATACCACATGAAGTCAATGTATGGCTTGGTCAACCAGAAATGGTGGCATAGTCAGAGATGTGAATCCAATCTTTATGGATCCTTGAGTAGAAGTTCTACTTCTCTTGTTGGTACCATCACAACCAAATTGCGGTCTTCCCACTCAAGGGAAACCCATCTCACTTCCTTATTAGGAAAGCGCTATAATTTGTTGATGTGAGATAAGAGTCTTTCTTGAAAGTTCTCAGGGCAAACACATGGAAGGGGTTTTAGATAAGACAAGGAAAAGAACTTGCTGGATGGGGAATTCTTGGGGTTGAAGTTAACCCATCTTAAAGTTTCTATGGTTGAGAGAACAGGAATAGTTAGACCATGGGGCTTCAAACTTGGCAAGTTTAAGACTTGTGGACTTCAACTCCCAGCATTCCTGAGCTAACAGACTGGAGGAGGAATTCTGGGAGTTGGAAGTCCACAAGTCTTAAAGCTGTCAAGTTTGAAGGCCCCTGAGTTAGACCATGTAACAATCCCTACCTGAGCCCAGCAATTTGCAAAATTCTAAACAAGATTAAACCTAGTTAGCATCTGGAAAGGACACCACCAGGCAATCCCCGGGAGGTAGACTAGATTGGGAAATAAATCACTAAAAGTTCCCAGAAGGCTCTCCTAAACCCTGCTGGCCAAATTCCTTGGGTGATAGGTCTGGAGAAGACCAACGCAAGTAGGGCAGGCCAATTCCACAGGAGGGCTTATATTCCAAGAACCAAGGAGAACTGTTTTAAAACAATGTATTATTGACCACTGGGACGCAGTGGCTCAGTGGTTAAGACTCTGAGCTTATTGATTAGAAAGATTGGCAGTTCAGCGGTTTGAATCCCTCGCGCCACATAACAGAGTGAGCTCCCCTTACTTGTCCTTAATCTAGCAGTTCGAAAGCACATAAAAAATGCAAGTAGAAATATAGGGACCACCTTGGTGGGAAGGTAACAGTATTTCGTGCCCCTTTGAAGGTGTTTAATCATGCTGGCCACATGACCATGGAGACGTCTTCGGACAGCACTGGCTCTTTGGCTTTGTAACGGAGATGAGTACCGCCCCCTAGAGCAGGAGATGACAAGCACATATGTGCAAGGGGAACCTTTACTTTTACCTTATTATTGATTAAAATGCTTTGTTAACTAGATTGTTATGGCTGTCCCTGCTCTTTCTAGTCTCAAAATTGAGATGTGGCATATCTTCTCTTCCCTTTTCTCATCTGCAGTGCCAAATAATTGAGTTAAACGTTGGTGGGGAGATCTTCACAACCACGTTGAGCACTCTGAAGAGGTACCCAGGATCCAAATTGGCTGAGATGTTCAGTCAGGCTATACCCCGAACAGATTCAGTGGGACGATTCTTCATAGACCGGCCGGGGACTTATTTTAAATACATCCTTGAGTATCTGCGGAGTGATCAGGTCCCCTTACAACACGTTGAGGAGGTTTATAAGGAAGCCACCTACTATGATATCAAGCCTCTGATCAAGCAACTGGAAGAGTCTCCTCAGATCTTTGGTGAGCTGGTGGCCAGGAAGCAGTTCCTGGCTCGGGTGCCCAACTATTCTGAAAGCATCGAGCTCATTATCCGAATCGCCCGGGCAGAAGCTGTGGCTTCCCGTCAATCCAGCGTTATGCTCTGCGTGATGAAGACTTTGGAAGATGTGGCGAGGTGTGGCGATGCTCTCAGCAGCTTAGATATCTCCAAGAAATCTGTGGTCCAGTTTGGCCCGTGGAAAGCTGCCCCGAACATTCAGGATCTCCTGGACTGCATCAGGATGGACATAGAAGCCAAAGGTTACAAGACTTCTTTCCAGAGCTACGTTCCAGAAAAAGGCTTTCGTTTCAAAGCCAATGACTTCTTCTACAAGTTTTTGTTCCATTGGTGGTAGCCCAAAGCTCATAACTCATAAGATCTTGAAGCAGGGGTGGGATTCAATTTTTTTTAGTACCGATTCTGTGGGCATGGCTTGGTGAGTGTGGCTGGATACTGTATAATCTCCAGTTAGAGGTGGTGTTTGCTGGTTCTCCGAACTAATCAAAATGTCCGCTACCGGTTCTCCGGAAGTAGTAAGAAACTGCAAAATACCACCTCTGACTAGATAGATGATAGATAGATGATAGACAGACGATGAGGAGGAGGAGATAGACAATTAGATAGTTGATAGATAGATAATCGGTTGGACAGACAGACGGACAGACACAGAAAGAAACAGATAATTAGATGGATAGAGAAAGATAAATAGGTGGATGGATAGATGATAGATGATAGATAGATTAGACAAGGAGGATGAGGATGAGATAGACAACTAGATAGATAGTTGATATAGATAAATAGACAGACAGACAGGCACAGAGAGAAGCAGACAGACAATTAGATGGATAGAGAAAGTTAAATAGCTGGATGGAAGGATGAATGGTAGAGATAGCTAGATACAGTGGTGGGACGCAAATATTTTTACTACCGGTTCTGTGGGTGTGGATTGATGGGCGTGGCAGGAAAGGATACTGTAAAATCTCCAGTCAGAGGTGGTGTTTGCTGGCTCTCTGAACGACTCAAAATGTCCACTACCGGTTCTCCAGAACTGGTCAGAACCTGCTGAATACCACCTCTGTCTTGAAGATCTCTTGGGTAGCTTCCCCAGCATTGGGCCACGTAAAGGCAGATGATCCCTCCAGAGGTCTGCTGAATTTGAGCAGTCTAGGATCTCTAAACTTTGCTCCTTGTCTGGTGTTTGAGATCTTTTGAGAACAATTGGGTCTTGGTGGGCATTCTCATAAAAGCAGGAAACAGGCCAACAAGAAAATGAAGGTTTATCTGTGTAAATGTCTGTGGAGATTTTCAGTCATCCAGGTCATGGTTGTCTCAAAAGTGCTTTTTCGAGACCCAGCTGGACTTTCTGGTTTTTCTTTGAAGACATTTCACTTCTCATTTTGGACAGAGAGGAACACTTTAGGCATAAAAGCCAGTTGGGAAATTTTGGACCAATTACCAGGAGATTGTGAGTTCTAGTCCTATCTTAGGCATGAAAGCCAGCTGGGTAACTTTGGGCTAATCACCAGGAGACTGAGTTCTAGTCCCACCTTAGGCATGAAAGGTAACTGGGTGACTTTAGGTCAATCACCAGGAGATTGTGAGTTCTAGTCCCGCCTTAAGCATGAAAACCAGCTGTGTGACTTTGGGCTAATCATCAGGAGATTGTAAGTTCTAGTCCTATCTTAGGCATGAAAGCCAGCTGGGTAACTGGGCCAATCACCAGGAGATTGTGAGTTTTAATCCTGCCTTAAGCAAGAAAGCCAGCTAAGTGACTTTGGGTGGGTCAATCTCTCAGGCATACTCCCCTCACAGGGTTTTAGTTGTGGGGTAAATAGGAGGAACAAAACGTGTTGGATATGTTGATCACCTGGAGTTGTTTGTAAAAATAATAAAGGAGGGATGTAAATAAATACTGACTTTTGTCTATAGATATTCTCCGTCATCCAGGTCCTGGTTTTCTCAAAAATGCTTTTTCAAGAAGCAACTGGACTTTCTGGTTTTTCTTTGTAGATGTTTCGCTTCTCATCTAAGAAGCTTCTTCAGCTCTGAGAGAATAGTGAAGAGTGGAAGCATTTATAGGCCTTGCAGACAGCTGGAGTATAAATCCTTTAATATAATTCCCCACTATCCTGGCAGAGCTGAAGAAGCTTCTTGGATGAGAAGCAAAATGTCTTCAAAGAAAAACCAGAAAGTCCAGTTGCCTCTTGAAGAAAAGCACCTTTAGGACTTTTGGTTCAGCATCTTAACTCAGCGTTTCTCAACCTTTGCAAATTCAAGCAAATTCAAGAAAACCAAAAGCCAAGTCAGTATAAAAAAAAAAAAAGCTGACTTGCTCCAGTGCAAAACAACCATGATGCCAGCAAATACAGTACCAGGAAATAAATCAGATGCATGTGATTTGTTCAAACATTCCTAAAGGACAAGGATACAATTGTTGTCGTGAGTTAAAATACTGTACATACAGATCAAGACAACAGCAATCTTTTACAGGTAGTCCTTGAATTACAATCATTTGTTCAGTGAGAACGGAACATTTGAAGTAACAATGGAATGGAAAAAAGTGATTTATGATTGTCACACCTATGACTGTTCCAGCATCCCTGGGACCATGTCATCAAATTTCAGAGGCTTGGCAACTGTCTGGTATGTTTTTATTGAAATTGTTGGCGTCAATTATGGTTGTAATTTGAGGATTACCTGCATAAGCTTGGCAAGTAAAAGTCCACACAATAAATTATAGGGTAAATCCACTTCAACTGCATGTCTTTACCAGCTGTCTTTGGAGTGGATTTTCAGGAAGGAAATCAAGTTGATAGATAGATAAATGGATGGATGGATGGATGATAGTTGATGGACAGACAAATAGATATAGAGGAAAGATAGATGGATGGTAAATGGATGATAGTTGATAGACAAATATAGATAGATAGATAGATAGATAGATAGATAGATAGATAGATAGATAGATAGATAGATAGATAGATAGATAGATAGATAGATAGATAGATAAATGATAGATGGATGAATGGATAGATAGATGATGGATGGATAGATGGATGGATAGATGGATGAATGGATGGATAGCTAGATAGATGATGGATGGATGCATAGATGGATGGATAGATAGATGATGGATGGATTGATGGATGGATGGATAGATAGATGATAGATGGATGGATAGATGGATGGATGGATAGATGATAGATGGATGGATAGAGAGAGAGAGAGAGAGAGATGGATGGGTGGGTGGATAGACAGATGATGGATGGATGGATGGATAGATAGATGATGGATGGATGGCTAGATAGATGATGGATGGATAGATAGATGATGGATGGATAGATAGATGATAGATGGATGGATAGATGACAGATGGATGGATGGATGGATAGATAGAGGGCCTGGAAGACCCAGCCCAGCCAACTGCCCCTTCAAGAGAGACGGCTGCCTTTGGGTGCTCTGTGCAGGTGCGCCAGGCGGAGGCGCTCAGCTCAGCTTCCCTTGCTCGGCCTCCAGGGCCAGGAGTGAGCCACTTCTCCTCGCTTTCTCCAGCCTTGCACCCAGCGCCGGCGCCCGGACACCACTTAGTGACTTCCGGCTCCTTCAGGGTCGGGAAAGGGGGAGGCTCCCTAGAGCCGGGCGGGTGTCATCGGGCTCTACCAGAGTGGAACCTGCTGCCTTCGGGGGCGCCCTGGCGCTTTGACCGCAGCCGGTGCCCGGCACCTGCCGGCGGGGAGAGAAGCATCTGCCTGGCCGGGCCTCCCACGCTCTTCTCGGGTGCCCTCTCCTCCCCCAAGACTGACGTAAAAGCGCGCGAGAGTGGGGGGAGTAGGCGCCCCCCCAGCCATTCGTGGGCGGGGCAAAGGGAGGGGTGGGGGGAGCTTATCTCCATCCTTTACTGGGAGGCGAGAAGGACCGCCCGGCCACCCGAGACCGCAACGGCCAGAGGCTCACGACTCTCCCTGCCCTTCTGCGCTTCCGCAGGTATGGCGACGCTTCCCTGCATCGGTCTGTCGGCATCCGCGGGTGGCGGGGGAGAGAGTGGAGGGGCTGCTTGGGGGATTCGGCGGGAGGCGCTGGCGCGGCTCGCGTCCTGCTCCCTCCTTTCTGCCGCCGAGGCCGGAGTGGAAGTTGGCTGCGGCCGGCAGCTCCTCCAACCGAGGAAGCCTCGGCGGCGGCGAGAGGGCACCAGTTGGCCAGGGGAGGATGGCTGGCTGGAGGGGGTCTGGTCGGGGGGGCTCCTCGACTCCCAGCTCCGCCCTGCAGGTTTTCCCGAGGAAGGGTGACTGCTGCGCTCCCGCTTCGTGCCTTTTCTGTTTCTAGGGCTCATCACCTGACCAGCAAGAACGAGGTGCTCTCTCTCTCCCCCTCCCTCCCTCCCTCCCTCCCCTCAGAGAAAATGCAGGGCAATGGGAGAGGGGGAAGCAACGTATGCCTCTCCCCATGGCGATTTTGTCAGGCAAGCTTTGTGGGCTGGTACAGGTGCCAGGGAACCGAACCTGCACTGAGGGAGGTGAGGCTGAACTTCCATTCCAGTCTTCAGATGGTTTTGCCTGAGGGGGCTCCTGCCACCAGGAGAAAATGGAGGGGAAACAAAAGGGCAGAGGTCACATCAAGGGCATTGGCCTGACAGCCTCTGCCTGACCCTGGGATGGGAAGAGGGGACTTTGGTTGCGTCCATCTTTGGTCAAGCAGTTCCTTCCGGGCCACCAGGTGGGTCTCTTGGTTCCCCACTGGCATTCAGCTCAGCCGTCTCCAGGCAATGGCTTCCATGGGCCTCCCACCTGCCCCTGGTCCTTGCTCTCCCTTACTCTGAGGTGGTGGCTGCATGGTTAACAAAAAGGGCTTTTGGCTGAAGCTTTGACTGTCACCCATTGCCTGGATTTGACTCGATGCAAGGGTGGAAAAACTTGCTTCATCCAGATCCCGAGGCTGCATTTTTTCCAAAGGCACAACCTATACTGGGACAATGTGTCTTCCTCCCCACCGGTTGTAGGGTGCCAAAAGGGGCTTCTGCTGAAATTTATGGGAAGCAGGAAGGACCGACTAGGCAGAGATGACCAAATGGCTTGCACGGATCATGGAACCACCTTCTCTTGATGGGCTTAGGTCCATCCCCAGCTCCTCTTCTCCTTGCCCACCCTCATTCTCCGTCCCCCCCAAGGGAGCCTGTCACAAGCCTATGTGCCCTGCACCCTACTGGAGGCTAGCTGGGCTGCTTGGGGAGGGCTGGGGGGACCTCCTTCCCGGGATCTTTATGGATGTATCTGTCCCTGCAGCCGCAGCTGCTTGTGCGAGCCATGAAACTGGAAAGTGCAGCTGACTCGCAGCTGGAGTTCACCATTGCCACGGAAAGAGACTTTGAGGAGATCCTGGCCATCTCCAAGGGGATCTACGGAGGCCTCGACTACCTCCCAAGCCGCTACCATGCCTGGATCCATGAGCCGAACCGCACCGTTGTGCTGGCCAAGAAGAATGGCATCGTGGTAAGAGCCTGTGCAAAGCTGCCTCTCTTCCCCAACCCTTCAGCTTCGACAGAAGCCGGGCAGCGAGACCCTGTGTCATGGGCAAGGAAGGGGGCACCTGGCTCTTTTCCAAGGGAGGAGGAGGAGGAGGACATGGGGCCTTTGGCTGCCCAGTGACCGCCTCCCCAAGGGGACGACCCCAGGAGCCTGGCCTCTCAATGTCCAAGGGGCACTGCTACATCCTTCTGTTTTCAAGAGGGGCTGAGTTATGGCAGCATTGTGGGTTTGCCCATGACTCTCAAAAGAGGCTTGCAGAATTCTTGGTGCGCCTCCCCATAGTGGAGGGTCCAGCCAAGCTTACAGTCCAGACTCCAGACAAACAACTTGGCCCTACAATGGCATCAAGCAAAATGGGAAGAAGTCCCCAAGCAAAAGGGGGGACCCGGCCTCGCTTCTTCTTAGGCACATAGATTGCGTCCCAATTACTTCTCTTGTCAGGTTGTGAAGGGAACAGCCGGAATTTGACAAATAGTTTCTAAACATGCATTGACCCCAAAGCCCTTGGCTGGGGGCCAGATTGGGTTAGCCGCGCAGTCCCTTTTGTGGTCTTCAAAGCGGAAGAACAGACACCCCTGAACCAGAAATCCAGAATTCTCCCAAAGGGTCTCTTACTTTGCTGAATAGGCCACACTTGGGACATCTCCCCCNCCCCCCCCCCCCCGAGCCTTTGGGAAGGAATCCTCAGGCCAAGGCAGGGACTCACCAAGCACTGCTTGGATGCCGCCCCCCAAGTTTCATCAATGGGAGAAGAAGGGCCCTCAAGGAAAACCCCTTCCCCTCTCCTTCAGGGCAAGCTGTTGTTTCCTGGATTGTTGTCCCTGGATTGTTCCTCTGGGTGTCAGGTGGGGCTCTGGTCCCCATCAAGGAACCTGGGGGCCCTCCCGTGCTTGCTCCATCTATCGGATCCCTTGAAAGTTAACTCTCTGCTTCCCCTGCCATCTGCCCCAGATAGGGCTCCAGTCGGTCTACATCATTGATGCAGGAGAGACTGCCCTGGTGGAGGGGCTGCGTGTTGCACCCTGGGAGCGTGGCAAAGGCGTGGCTGGGGACTTGCAGCGATTCTGCTCTGCCATGGTGAAGGAGAAGCATCCAGAAGTGAAAGTGTCCCGCCTGACCCGGGACGACAAGTTGGGTGCCAAAGACTTGAGGAAGTATCGCATCATTGCAAAACAGGTGAATGAACCCTGCTCTGGAGCCACCTGTCCCTTCCGGGGGGACGCAGGGCAGGCAGGCAGGCAGGACCAAGTGGACCAAGGGGCTGGGTGAGAGGTGGACGCAGGGCCCTCAGGAGAGAGGCCAACTGCCGCGTCCTCTTGGGAGTGCAAACCTGAGCCCAGGGCTCAAGGTCGTGGGCAGCCTGGCAAGCTAAGGCCGAGGACTGAGTCCTTCAGCCTGGCTGGGGGCACTGCCAGAAGGCACAGTCCCCAGCCCATGGGATTGCATGCCCAGGCCTGTCTCCTGATGCTGCGGTCTCCTCAGCTCTTTGGGGAGGAGGCTGAGGTCCCTGTTGGGCCCCGGACAAGGAGGAGACCCCTAGAGCAGAAGGGCCTCTGACCAAGGAGATTACGGCGGATTGTTCCCAGCCTGGCTCCTTCTGGACCACAGAGCCCGGAACAAGGGCAGCCATTCTGCGTTGGGCTGCGGGGAGGGGAGGCCGGCAGGGGGAGGGACCGTGTCCGCTTTTGCAGGAGCAACGGCAGTTCCGCTTAGACTTTCCTCAAAATGGGCACCATCTTCCTAGAAAGCCTTGGCAGCACCCCTAAGGTAGAGGAGTCCTCCGGGGAGTCCGAGGGAGGGGAGGTGCCCAGCTGCTCAGCCCAAGGCCCTTCCCAGAGGCAGGAGGGGATGGCACAGCTGCTGGCCAAGCCCGGCCTCTCAGTCCCCCCTCCTGCCAGGAAGTCTCAGCAGCCCCTTCCGCGTGGCTGGGCCCATTTCCCTCGGCCCCCTTCTTTCCATTCCTCTTGGGAAAGGCCCCCAGGATCCACTTGGGGCCCATCTACTGGCTGCCTAGGAAGCCCAACTCCAGGCCCTCTCCCATGGCCAGAGGAAGCGGGGCCAGCCCCAGGATGCCAGCAGGCAGAGGAGGGCTGCCTGCCAGGCGCCCCCCAGCAGCCCATGGCTCGGGTGCTGCCCCGCCAGGCTCTTCCCACCCCCTTGACAAAGACCCCTCCCCTCCCAGGGGATCCTTCTGCTGCGCTTCCAGGCCCAGGAGGTGCTCTCCCGCTTGGACGCTGTGGTGCTGGCTCGGGGGGGCTTCCGCCTGGAGCCTTCGGAGCTGCTCCTGGAGAGAGAGGTGCCGGAGGTCGTTCTGAGGGAGGCTTTCCGGAGCGAAGTCCTGCTGAACCAGACCATCATCCAGGACTGGCAGCCCTTCAAGGCCACCCGGAGCAACCTGGGCCTCCTGCAGAAAAAGAGCCTACACTGGGTGGTCGACCGGAAGGCCCGCCCGACCGTGGCTACCCTGAGCACCCAGCCCTTCGCCATCCCACTGGGCAAGGACTGGCAGTACCTGAACNGGCTACCCTGAGCACCCAGCCCTTCGCCATCCCGCTGGGCAAGGACTGGCAGTACCTGAACATCGACGCCTTTGGCCGCAACCTGGCCCAGCTCAAGAGCCAGCTGGTCCACCACCTGCGCCTCCAGGTGCCCGGCCTGCAGGGCGGCGTCATGTGCCAGCTGTTCCTCGAGCCCCAGCTGTGGCTGGAGATGGCCGCCTTCTGCCAGGAGGCCCTGGGCCTGGAGCTGGCAAAGGACTACACCGAGCAGTACCTGCTGGAAGCCGACATCTGAAGGGGCCCTGAGAAGCCCCCCTCCCTCCCTGAGCCCCCCTTGCCCATCAGGGGTCTCCCCTGCCTCCCTGACAAGCCCAGCCTGCCCTCTTGGGGGGGACACCCAGGCCATCCCGGCGCAGGAGAGGCTAGGCCCCCCACCCCTTGTTGGCTCCTGCACCAGGGCCTGCAGCCCCAGCCCTTCCCTAGGGAGCAGCCCATGGGAAGGGGAGGACGGGTGGTCTCTCCAGAGGGCTGGGCCCCAACCTGTGTCCTGGGCAGGAAAGCTCCCTCAGCCTAGATGCTCTCGCTCTCTGCCTCCTTCCCTCCCTCCCTCTGCTCAGTGCTTTGGCTGTTGGCTGTCTCTCACTCACATTCATCATACTTATGCCCCACTGCCTTGGCATCTGGCATTCAAACACGGTGAAAATCTCAGTCCAGTTAAAAGCATTCGACCTCTGAGTCCTCCACGCTCCAGGGGTGCCGAAGCTGGAGCTCCCCATCCAGCGGGAGGCCCTTCCGCAGGACCAGTGCAGAAAAGCAACGACTCTGCCCCCCAACGCACATCCACACCCTGCTCTTCCAAGTGGGGAAGGCCAACAGCTGCTCTTTCAGCCAGATGGAGCGAGGGAAGGGCCAATTCTAGGGGACGAAGGCCCTCCAGAAAGCCTCCAAAAGGACTGAGGGAGCTGCCCCTGGGAGCCAAGGCCACGGGCCCAAGGTGGCCCTGTGGGCAGCCCTTAGCCAGTGGGGCCAGCTGAGGTCCTCTTTGGCGGCAGACTCTTCAACGGCGCTGGGTGCCCTCGTGCCCAGAGTCTTCATGGCCAGCCCCCTTGCCCCACAGAGGCCCACAGCTGGGCATTGGTCAAGCGTTCCACCCATGGTTCCCACTGTGGGGCCTCCGCCAAGAGCTGCTCATGGGGGATAAAGCGTAGTTCCTCTCTGCTCCAGTTCTCCCCTGCCCAGGCCCTGGGAATGGGCCACTCCAGGGCAGCCCAAGGCAGAGCTGGGGATACCCTCGGCACACCGACGGTGCTGAGCCCCAAATTGCCCTATGACTGTCTCACCCAGTGACTTCACACAGAGGTCAAGCTGGTTTTAGGCTGCCCTGTCCCTCCTCCTCTCGCCCTGGGCAGACCAGCCTTTGAGTGAGGAGCCTCCCAAGTCCCTCTGGATGCCCTCTGGATGGCCTGGAAGCTGCTAAGAGGCCGGAAAGGAGGCAGACCGGGGCAGTCTCCACCCCCCTCCACAGATTCCAAGAAGGGATCTTGCCCAACAGGGCAACCAAAGCTGATTCCATCCTGTGTCCAAATCTGAATCCTGATGAGGGTCGCCTGAAGTCAGGGCTTTGCCCCCAACTCAACCACCCAGTCAGAAAGGACAACCAAGGCACAGCTGTGCAGCACCACAGGAGGCAGGGAGGGGGAGGACCCCCCCCCAGGTTCCTTCAGGCCACCGGAAATGGCCCTCCTTCGGCCAGGAGACGGAGGGAGCGGAAGCCACAAGGGCCCCAGCTGCAGGCAGAGAGCACCCTGCCCCCTTCCCGAGGGGGAGCCAGCCCAAAGGAGCCCTGATTGCTGGCAAGTCAAGGGGAGTCGAGAGGTGGCTGAGAGGGAGGCCCCCCCAAGAAGCCCTTGCAATAGGATTAGCCACCCGAGGAAAAGCCACAGGTGTGGAGAGTGGTCTACGGAGGAGGCAGCGGGCGAGGACGGCAAGTGCTTGGCCAGTGTGGCCACCACCCGGCAGGGCTCAACTGCCAGGTTCGTCCCCAGGTGCAGGGCACATGAGAGGCATCCAGGTGGTGCCAGGGCCCAATGTAACACAAAGTCACGCACTCACACACTCCGTCCCTCTGACCCGGCTTACGCAGAAAGAAGGTCCAGATACACCGACCCTCCCTCTCCCTGTGGCCTAGAAAGGACAGCAACAGCCCCACCTTTGGAACCCAGGCGGCACCCCAAGGCCAGCTACTTGTCCACCACAGCAGGCAGCAGAGCTGGGTCCAAGGCTCCATCCAGGCTGAGTGTGCAGCCCCCAGGGACACAGCTGCTTCTGCTGCCCACCCTGGCAACAGCCACACGGCTGCAGTGAGGGAGCCTGGCAACGGGCTGGGCTGACGTAGGTGCTGCTCCTGGCAACAGTCAATGTGGCCATGTGGGGAGGGAGGGTGGCACAAGGTCGCCACGTCCTGTTGCTGCGCCCCTTGCTCAGTTTCCCCAAGCCTCACGTTCCAAGTGAGCTAGAGCATTTGAGGAAGAAGCCCCTAAATACAAATTCTTTCCCTCCTCTGCCTCGCCCCTCATTTTGATCCCTGGGGATGCAGAGGGGGAACTGGCACCAGGGATGCAAGCCACCCTTGCAACTTCGTCCTCCTGGGAGGCAGGAAGGGCACACCCCTCCCTCCCTCCCTCATAACTGATGACCCCCCCCTCCATTCTCTGGAGAGAATGGCCATTTAGAAAGGGAGGGGCTGCATGCAAATCCAGTTTCCCTTCAAGCACAGCTGCAGCGCCTCTGTCTAATTCCCTGGGGTGGCATATTTGGGGCCATCGGGCGAGTTCCCTTGCAGAGGTGGGGCAGGGTGGCCAGGGGCAGAGCTGGAAGTCCAGCTCAGGACAAAAAGGAAGCAGACCGTTGAACTAGCACCTGTGGAACTAGAATGGCAGACCGTTGACTTGTCCTTCTGCTTTCCCTGGGACGGACACTGGGACGAAAGTGGCCAGAAGCTCTTCCCTCAAAGGCCTCATCAGGGCGAAAGGGTTGCGGCCCCTTTGATAAACAGCCAGTCACTTTTGAGGGATGGTGCAGAAAAGACCTAAGAAGAAACAGCTGGGTGAATGGAAGGCTGAGGAACACGGGAAGCCCCTATAGCCCAGCCTGGTTGAGCCGGTTCTTTCCTCAAGGACCCTGCTGGTTTCTGCCAATTCCCAATTCCTGTCCTTTAAACGCCCCTCTCCTCCTCTTCCTCCTTCTCTGGCTGGTTGCCTTGGGACCCTCCTGGCCAGAGAGACTCAGTCTCACAGGAGGGTTCCCTCCCCCCACTGTGCTTGTCCTGGTGCCCCAAAATAATAGTGGGCAGAAACAGCCTTGGAGCCACCTGTCCTGCCTGTATGACCTTTGATGAATAGCCCAGAGTAGAGAGCACACACAGTACTCCTTCCTTCCTCCTCCATTTTCCCCCACAGCAACAACCACCCTAGGAGGTGGGTTGGACTGAAAGAAAGGGACTGGCCCAAAGTCAGGCAGCCGGCTTTTGTCTTTCATTTCAGGTCTAGAAATCAGGAGCACCTGAAGTTACACACTTGTTCCTTGCAATCAGCCACCAACTACCTGGCTATCAGCCTTTTACTACTCTAATTTTTTTTCCCTTTTAACATCTTGAGTGAGCATTCTGCCAAAGTCAACTATCACATCTCTTTGTGCTAGGTTTTCATTGAAGTAGGATCCACGATTATTTGTTCAGCTTGAATGCAACTGCCTTGGTCTTTGGTAGACTGACATTTTTCAAGACAACCAGGATAGCAGATCATTCAGGTTCTCTGCCCACCACACATTAACATCTGGAGCAGAACATCTGCCTCAGAATTAATGGATGTCCTTTCTGGGGGAGTTTTAAGGGAGGCTGGAGTGGCCTCTGTTCCTGCCTGGCAAGGAGCCAGTTCCAACCTTCTGTGGCTCCATGCCCCGCATACAAAGCTTCCAGCACACCTGCATCCCCCCTCGGCGCAGCCAAAACCTCCCCACAGCGACTCCTTCTACAGAGATCATAAACATATTATGTTAAGAAGAAAAATAATCTCTCCTTGCCTTTTATGGTTGTCCCTTTCTCAAAACATTCCCTTAGTGAACTGTTTATTCTCAGACATGCTCCATCAGTTCCAAAAATGCGGTTTTGTTTGCGTTCACTGTTGTTACCTTTTGCTTTTGGTAAAAGAACAAGGAATGTCCTTTATAGCTGCAGCCTTTGCAGATGTGTTGACCAAGTCATTCAGCCATAAGCAATCCACCTCCTGATTTTAACATTTCTCCAGTTACACTGCAGGCCTAACCATTCTCAGTGTTTTCACAGTATTTAGGTTTTCGTTTTCATTATTCCTTTTCGGGAAGCTAATAATAATATTAAAAATACTGAATGCCAGCTCTTTGTTTGTTTGTTTGTTTGTGTAACTTTAATCCAATTCCACTCTTCCTTTGCTAACCTCTGAAATACTCCTGCCCTTACTTTCATTTGAATCCAACTTTCATCAGCTTGATTTTCATTCAGCTGAGCAGGTTCCTTGTTCAGTCCCCTGCACTCACTTCCAAACAGGTGCACCTTTTATTTCTGACCTCCTCCACTTCTTCTGCCTTTCAGGTTCCTGGCCATTTTCGGGGGCCTCCTCTGCTCCCCTTAACTGCCTCTTGGCTGTATTGAGTCTCATGGATGTTCTCACCTGGTTCTGTACAGAAGGCTGAATCCCATAGGTGCTCGGATGGCTTTTGCTGCCTCTGGCACCGCCATAATAAACGCTTCAAAGGAATTGGGTGCCGATCCCCATTTCAAAGAAACTCTTGAGGAAATTGTGGGGAGTAATGCCAAGGGCAACCTTCTGTCTCACAAGCAGGCAGCCACCAGCTTTGCTGCATAAATGCTGCCTGACATCACGGACGCTGCCAGCTCTCCATGTCTGCCCCTCCAGGGGCTCAGAGGATAGGCTGGGTTTTGTCCAAACCAGCTAAACTTTCTCATCCGGCTACCTTGGCTGGGCCAAACAGAGCCCCCTTTTTGGGTTGTCTGACTGAAAACAGAGATTGCAGGTGGAACCCCTTCATCACTGCATCCCAAATTCTTCAAGGCTTATATGGCCTGAAGCCTGAACCTTTGCTCAAGATGCCTTCACTGGGGGGCTTCAGCAGACAAGGCCCTGCTGCAGGCCCTGGGAGCAAGGCTGGGATTTCCACCCACCACCACCTCTGTGTTTCATGGGCCAACGCAGCTGCTCCTAGGCAAGCCATGGGAGAAGGACCCACCTCCTTTATTCAGAGTGGGAGGGGGTCTCCCCTGTTGTTCCCAGAGGAAGCCCTCTCTCCCAGCTTCTCTTTGGAAAGAAGGCAGGGTGGACAACTCAGGCGATCTGGTGAGACAATTGGGACCAACCCCTTGATTGGCTGCCAGAACTCGTCTCCCTCCTCCTAGCCCCATTTGAGGCTGTGGGAGGGGCTCAGCACAGTTATTCCACACTGAGTAAAAACTAAGAGCACCCACTGCCCCCTTCTCCTTGCCCCCTCCTCAGAAGTAATGATGAAAAGATGTGGGGTCAGGGGGATGCAGCAGAGCTCCAGAACCTTCCAGAAGGAACTTTGGAGAAGTTGGAGGGATACTCTCACCAGAGCACAACAGGAGACCAAACTCGGGGGCTTCCCTTTAAAATGACATGAATTTGGGGCAGGGGGAGGAGTGGGCTCAGACGTTTGTTCTTGGATCTTCCCTTGCATTAGCTCCCCCACCACAAAGTTCTCTCCAGACTTGGAGAGCTGCAAGGCCTGCCGTTGGAGAGTGCAAACCTCCCTCCTTAGTGCTCAGCCTTGGAAGAGGAGGAGGAGGAGGAGGCCCCTGCAGAAGCTCCTGGCTTAACCTCGACCCCCCCCCAAACTCCCCCCCCCATAAACGCCTCCTGGAACCTCTACCAAGATTACCCACAGGGTGAGGAAGGGGTGGGAGAAAGGCTGTTTGGGGCAAGAAGGGCTGGGATGAACTCCACCCCCACCCCATCTTTGAAGGAATGGTGAGGGATGCAATTGAGAGGGGCTTCTGCCCAGTCAGGGTGGAAGGGCTTACTTACCAAGGGGGGGGGAGGGGGGAGAGATAGACATACAGTGCTTTCCATAAGGGGGAATTCAAGATAAACAAAGAAGCTCTTCCTTACCGGGCACCACCTGTAAACATGGAGCTGGTTGCCTGAGGCCTTTAAGGCCTTTTAGGCAACGTGCTCAGAACCACAGCGCTCTCCCTCCCTCCCTCCCTCGCTCGCTCCACCTGTTTCCCGAGCTGGGAAATTGTGTCAAGAACGAGCTGATTTCCCAGTGCTAAGGCGGTTGTAAAACAGGCTGCTACTTAAGTGTGGCAGCAATGGCTTACTTTCCCCGACATGGCTGAAGATGTTGGGGAATTGGGGAAAGGGATGGGTGAGGCAGAGTAAGGAGCCTAACCGCCTCCAAAGACAGAGGAGACAAAACTGGATTCCCACTGCCAAGTCAGGCCAAGGACCTTCAAGAACTAGGATCGAAACTGGCCCAGCTTAACCATTGTACAAGTAGAACCCTTCACTGACTTGGCTGTGCGTGTCTTGGGAACTTCAAAGGATCGTGTTCAGACGGGAAACAGATGGACGCCCCCCCCAGTGACCCCCTCATCTGACGATCCATAGAAGCCCTGGCAGAATCTTTCGGATCCACCCACTCAGTGGTCGCTTTTGAAAAAGCCTTGCTGACCTGTCCCCCTGCCCACCGCCCCACAGTGGCTTGGCTGTATCTCTATGCTGGACACTCCTTTAAAGTCCCTCTCCGCCGGTCTGTTGCACTAAATTTAGCACGGCGGGTCTTCGCCGCGCTCTGCGAGCTCCGTGACTCATTCTCTGCAGCCGTTTACTGCGTCAGCGGATCCAGGAGGAGGAGGAGGAGGAGGAGGAGGAGGCGACCACGAATGTGATGACCGGCGGCAGAGAGTGGGCGGCCACCAGCTACCACGCAGCCACACACTGGGATGGGTGGGGTGGAAGAGGGCCAGACACGCCCCGTGGCCTCCAGAACAAAAAAATCGGGGGGGGGGAGCTGTATGGACGGGGAGGACCGTGAGCAGCGGAGTGGGGTGGAGAAGCTTTGCCACCTGCTTCTGGGGACCTTTTGAGCTGTCTTCGAAACTTTGGGTCCTCTTGGCCCGTTTCTCAGAGACGGTTCCCCTCCTCGCGCGCGCTCTGGGGATGGGGGGGGGGGCAGGCGCCCAAGACTATGCCGGAAAAACATCTTCTTCTCCTTTGCGAACCTTCATTATCCGTGACTCATCCCGTTTCCTCTTCCAGCCGCCGCCCCCAACCCAGGACCGGCAGGGAGCTGGGAACGTGTTGCGGGGGGAGGGCGCCCCATACCTGATTTGGGGATTGGCGCTGCTCGCCCCCTTGCAGTGGGATTTGTTTCCCCCGCCCGCCCCCAGTGGCGGGAGGATGGGCGGCTGATAACAGCTGAGGCGCACAAGGCGGGGTGGGTGGGTTATGATTCACCGCTTCCTAGAGAAGGAAAACATGAGGAGCTGCCTGGTGCAATGTGGGGGGGGGGGNGAAAACATGAGGAGCTGCCTGGTGCAAGGGGGGGGGGGGGGACTGAGCCAACTTTTCCCTCTCACTTCATCCGGTCTAAATTTCCACCCTTATATGCCGCTATTGTCTCTCGCCGGTGTCTTTCCTCTCTAACATCCGTACCGTTCCGGCTTCGCAGCATTTGGCCGCTCTTGGCCGGTCGTGGGAAGCGACGTAGGAGCGACTTAGTCCGCGTTAAGTGGGAAGGCAACGAAAAGCCCGAGGAAGAGAAGGACAGAGCAGGGCAGCCAGGCGATGGCAGAGAAAACGCGCGGCTCTTTCCACGAAGCCGGCGGAACCCTGGGACCCTCCTGGTCTGGAGGAATCCCCCAGGGCTCTTTGCGCAGCGCCGTTTCCCGAGGTTGGCATTGGAGCCCCGGCCAAAAGCGGAACCGCTTGGCTGGAGCTCAGGGAGGCGGCTCCTCCCCAAGGAAAGGCCGCGGCGGGGGAAAGCGCTCTCCGACCGCCGGCTCTTGAGGGCTCTGCCCGCCGGCCAAGAGCAAAGCCGGAGGGAGGGGAGCTCAAAGGAGGGGCCGCGTGTCCCGGCTGCCAAGCCGGCCGCCCTTCTGCAGGCTCGGACTGCAAGTTTCTGGAAGTTCCCGAACCGCGGGAATGACCCCAGACCGAGGCTTGGTCCGAGAGCAAACAGCCAGAGGACCGAGATGGCCCGCAGCTCCTTACCACGCTAAGGGAGGGGGGGAGAGGAGGCGTTCCCTGCCAGCTGGGCCTTGGATCCGAACCAGACCAGCCTTTTTGTACAGAAAGAACCATTTAACCAAGGGTGGCATTGAAACGGCTTTGGGCGCTCAGGAGACTTTGCTCTCCTAGCCCTTGAAAACACACCGGAGGCACCTTAAGGCTGGGAAGCTCTTGGTGAGATCCAGCGCCTCCCCCATAATATGATTCCCTAGGACCAGCGCTGTTGTAAAGCACCCCACTCTGAGTGTGCATGTGCACCAGCCCTGCCCCGAACATGCAACTGGCCCCAGGGGCCCCGTTGTGAGATCCTGAGCAACATCAGATCCCGGGGTGGAGGGGTGTCCAACTGTTAGCCAGCCTGGCTGTGAGCTGTGAGCTGTGCATGAGATAGAGCCCGGGTGGAGTACACTGTCCACAGCTGCCAAACTCACCAGGACTTCTGCAGTCACCTTCACACACACACACAACCTTCAGTCTCACCATCCTGTCAGCCCAGATGGCAGAATAAGTTGCAGGTGCACAAAGGACTGACAAATCCTGGAGCCCAGCTGGAGGTTAGCCATTCCGGGGGTCATTGCTTAGTTATTCAGTTTCTATAGCTACCCATCTTAATCAGTAACTCTGGGCAGCTGACAGTTCAAGAAACATATTAAGACACTAAAACGTTTTGAAAACAATAACCCTCCCCCCAAATGATAACGAAGCAGCCAATGTTCTTGGACAGTTAGCACTAAACGAAACAGGACCCTTGACGCATCCAGCAGGGAAGGGTCAGGAACATAGACTGGTCTTTAGGGCCTTAGGAAAGAGGGTTGGGGCAGAGTAGCAGAATTGGAAGGGAACTTGGAGGTCTTCTAGTCCAGCCCCCTCTCCCATTTCTAATCTCCAAAGGGAGGGTGGGGCCACTGCAGAATAGAGCCAGCCTACAGCGAACAGGGTGACCTCAGGGTCAACCCGCCCCTCCCTCTCCTTTATTGCCAGTAGTTCTCAGTGCCTTCCCTTTCTCACAGGGCCTTCCCGAGCCCACCCTCCGGTGTTAATGGCCATTCATCCACCCCAACAGGCTGCCTCATGATAGGGTCTCCCTTGGCCTGAACTAAGCCTAGGGGAAGAGGCTGTTCCCCTGGTTGCCTGACACCTCCAGGCAGATGTGCCCCGAGGAGCCCTGGAAAGGCAGCCTCTGGAGACCAGAGCCCCGGTTCTCAGCCTGCTTTCCCCCAGGAAGAACCCTTATGGCCTGAGCCTGGACACCTGTCCTGGCTTCCTTGCCCCCACCCACTGCCCTCCATGCTACTCAGCCCCTCCTAAGGAGGAAGACTGAGGAAGACTAGTTTGTCATCTCCCCAGTTGCTTGGCTCCTCCACAGCCTACTTGTGAGTCACACCACCCCCGTATGGTAGCACTGCTCAGGCCCACCAGCAGCAACAGTCATCTGGTGCCCAGGCTGGAAGAGGGGTGGGGTGAACATCATCCCTCTTGAAACAGACGAGCCCAACGAGGCTCCAGCTGCTGAAGGATAGGGGGCTATCAGCACCCATTTCTCCCTACTTCTCCAGCAATTAGGAAGGCTCATATCAAAGGTGTCATTAATCAGAGGCCTCCAAATATCCTCCAGGGGCATTAGATCATTTCCCTTGGCCAGAGATAGGCCAAGAATCTGGAGGAGCCAAATAACTGTGGCCCTTCCTTGCCAGATCCCAGCAGCTCCAGGATTTGGGGCACAAGAAGTGCTGTGGGTCAGGAGCTTGGTCCACATGGATGCAGGTCTCACCAGATGATACCTTCAGAAGGGCCCAGAAGGGCCCACAGGCCAAGCCCTGCTCTGGGCAGGGTTGGACAGATGCTCGGCATGGGCTTCCCCCCATCTCCCTTCAGGGACACCCAATGCAAGCGGCCCCTCAGGCAGCCCCATTTAGCCCCTGGGGATGGTTGAAAGAAGGTCTCCACAAATCCTTCCCAGTCCCAGATACTGAGAGTTACTGGTTGGAAGTGAGGCTGGACCACACCACAGCCAGGCCCAGTAAGTGGAGTATAGCGAACACCAAAGCCGGATGGGTATGGAGGAAGAGAGGTGGAAGGAATGGGGCCCAATGGATATGAAAAATGCAGCGGGGGGGGGNGGGGGGGGGGGGGGGGGGGGGGCAGATGAAAGCAGGGAGCAGGGAAGGAGTCTTTGGCGCAGGAAGGAAAGGAGGCTTCAAGTTGGCAGGTTGGCTCTGGAAGCAGGAGTGGTGCCAAGAGCCAGGATGCAGTTCTGGCCACAGCAGCAGGGGGGAATGGGACCCATGTTGAATGGAAGTGGCAAGCCCTGGGGGCTGGAGAGGACTCATCAGCCCTGGGGAAGACCCATCTTTGATGGAGTGAGTCCAGGCCCTGCATCTTCCCAACAACGCCCTGCTGCCCAGTCTCTTTCTTGGGCCTGTTTTAAAAGAGCAAGGGAAGGGGGGGGGGGAGAATTGCACACTGCTTCATGCAGTTGCTGTACAATCCCACCCCATCCTGCTTAAGGTGACAGGGGAGGGGGACAAAAGCCACTCTTGTTCCACACCTGGGCAAATGTCCTGTTTGCAGCTGCAGGTCCACCGTGGCCAGCAACACCATGGCCTTCCTGATTGTCTCCTCATATCCATGGTGGCAATTGAGGGCCATTCGGCGTGAGCAGAAAGCCACAAGTCATCAATGACCCTCCCCCCGCCGCCATCTACCCACTCCAGTGCATCCCCAGCTTTCTCCCTGCCTTCTCCCACCCTCNGTGCATCCCCAGCTTTCTCCCTGCCTTCTCCCACCCTCCTTTCTTACTCAGGGCTGGGGTCTCACTCCCCATTGGAGTTGGTGGGTTTCTGGTGTGCAGCAGAAAAGCTCCTGGTTTATGCCAGACAGGAGTCCAGCCCTTTTGATTCATTCACACAATCAGTGCCTTCTGCTGCAGGAGTGACTCACTCTCCAGGCATCAATCTAAACTCTGACAGGCCGGAAATCCGGCATCAGCCCTGGGAGGGAGCAGCTCATTCACTCGGGGAAGGACTGGAAACGGCCACCAGGAGGAATTCCAGCCCCCCCCCCCACCGCATGGCAGGTCCCTGTCCTTTCAGTCTGCATCTCCCATGCATGCTGACTGCGGGCAGGGGTGGGTGGGTGGGTGGGTGGGGAAGGAGAGGGAGGATTAATGCCCCCACAGAGCTGCTACCACGGAGGGTGTGGCCGGACATGTGAAAGACCGAGTTGGCCAAAAGAGCTTGGCCATGCCTGCCTTCGATCTCAGGGCTCCTTCAGCGGCCTGAAGGTTTTAGCCTCCCCCCTTCCCCCACCCCCACCTGCTTCTTTGGTTCCCACAGCTCCACCTGGCAAGCAGACCTTCCTTCCTGTTGCTGTTCCTTCTTGGCTGGGAACTTTTTCTTGCTGCTGGATGCTCTTTTGACATCCAGATGCAATGGAAGAAGTGCTTCCCCCTACAAGAGCAACAGAGTTGAGGTCGGGAAGAGTCTTCTGGTGGGTCCTGCAGTCCGTGCAAGTTCAGGACCCCGGGGATGCCTCCCTTCCACAGGGAGGGGGGGGGGAAAGCAAAACTGTGGGGCCTCTGAGGGATGGAAGGGGCTCTGCAACTGAAAGTCTTCACTTCAGCCCCCCTTCTTTGCAGCTACTATCAGTTTGCTCCTTCCGTTGGGAAGTTTTCTCTAGAATTGATCCAGTGGATCCACCTTCCTGTCACATAGATCATGGCTCTGTTCTTCATTCTGGAGTTATAAGAATTAGTCTTCTTTTTTCTCTAGGTGTCATTCTTTCAACGCTTGAAGATGGTTATCGTATCTCTTCTTAGCCATTTTTCCTCAAGGCTAAAACTTTTTCATTCCTTCCATCTTCCTTCCCAAGATCCCCTGAACAACCACTTTCTCCCCCTCCCCCTCCCTTAAGCTGTTATAGTTGGTCAGAATTCCTCTTAAATTTTGGGGTCTCCTTGGTGCCTGGACTTGTTGGCTGGGAATGTGCAGTGCTGTGTGGGCAAAGGAAGGGGGAGAACAATTAAGTAATTGTTCTCCTGGGCTTCCTGAAGGCGTGAGGTTCAAAGCTATCCTCCAGCTGGGTGGGGCTTCAGTCCTCATAACCTTCAGCCAGCTTGTCCTCCGCCTGCAGGGCCCCCAGTTGGGAAGACTGAGCTAGGTGGGCAGGACTTTGCCTGTCGAAGGGGGTTGTGTCTGACAATGTTTGGAAACCCTGGTTTCCTAATCCCAACTGGCCAGACGGCATTTCCTTTTCAGACCCTAGAAGAAGACCACACTTCTTGGCTCTTGGGAGGACTCTTCCATCTCCAGGGCTGCAGAGAGAGCCTCCCTCTCTCCCTCCCTCGAAAGGAGCATCCAACAAGCCTTTGGTGTTCCATGTCCAGGTCCAGATCCTGGCATGCGAATCGACGGCTGCAGGAGTTGACATTGCCCCAAGTGGAAGAAGCCAGGACACAAGCCATCATGGCTCCCCCTCCCCCCCCCGCTCCCTCAAGCACACTCTTATACTGGTAACTCGCTAAGGGGGAGACGTGGGAAAGAGGAGAGAGCCCGGGTGCTTTGGTTCGAGCACAGTAGACCCCGGTTTGCTAATCCCCTCCATCGCCGTTCCCAGGTGAGGGGTGGTCAATGCAGAAGGCAGCGCAGCTTTCTGCGCCCCCAAGGACACGGAAGGGGGAATGGGAGGGGAGAGCCGCCGGGGACTGCAGGGGAGGGGAGGTGACTCACCCTCTCCTGAAACCTCACGAAGGCCTCCCTGCACGGATCCTAAAGGAGTCGCGCCTGAGAGGGCAGGGCAGAGAGAAGGAAGAGGGAGAAGAACGAAGCGAGGCGCGGAGCTGGAGGTTAGCACGGGTGGGCCGGAGGGAGGCTTGTGCGGCGGCCGGTAGGCGCGGCAGGGCACGTCGGAAGGCTCTGCTCGGGCCGCTGGCAAGAAGGACTGCTGCGCCGAGATAAAAGACCCACCGCGCCGATCCGGGGTCCCCATCTTATCCCCCGCGCGCTCCGGAGACCTCCCGATCCCGCGCTTGGCACGCGGAACACGGAGTGCACGCAGAGGGATCTCAGCGCGCGTGCCCCCGGTGCCGCCCCGCCCGCGCATGGCCGCCGAAGATTCTCCCCCGGGCCGCCGGCAGCTTTCTGGGAAGGCAGGGTCTTCTTCGCGCCGCCGACGCGATTCGGGAAGCAACCGCGGCTCCGTTTCTTGGCGCGGGCAACGGGGAAGCCCCTGCGAAGCTCTGGAGAGATTCCTCGGGGGCTCCCTGGACCTGGGCCCCTCCCACCCTTCCCTCCGAGGGTCTCATTCATTCACCAAATCCACGCCTCTCCTCCTCTCCTGCGGCTTTCTCCCTCTCTGCTGCTCCCGGTCTCGTTCTCCATTCATCCACTCCGCTCTCATTCATTCAGCCACAGGCAGCCATTCACTCGTTCACTCGACAGGCTGATTTCCATTTCGCGCAGGCGCGGAACTCCCCTCCAATCCTGCTCGAATTTTATGAATGAACATTGACGTCAATCGAGGCCCCCACGTGGGCCGGGCTGGAAGTACAAAAGCAGCAGCCCAGCCCCGCCGCTGTCCAAGGTGCTGAAAGGCTGCCCGGCAGAGCGCGACGCCCGAGAAAGGCAGGCGGCGGCGGCGGCGGCGGCGAACGGGCGGACCGGTGAAAGGGTGGAGGCCCCGGCGGCGCAGCTGCACCCGAGCCCATAACGCGCTCCTCCCTCCCTCCCTCCCTCCCGGACCGAGAGAAACGGCGGTGAGCGCTGGCGGGGTGGGCGGGAGTGCCTCCCTCTCCCAAGAAGAAGGGGAGGACAGCCCCCCCCCGACCTCGCCCATCCACGGAGGGGGGGTGGTGGTTGCCGGGAAGGAGAGGCGAGCGAGCCACGCGATCCGGTGCCAGGAGAAAGCCGGTCGGCGAGGGATCCCCGTCGTAGGGGAGCCTTGGGTGGGAGAGCCCGGGCTGCGGGCGACGAAGCCAGATCGCCGAGCCTTCAGGAGGTGGACACGGCCGGGACAAGGGAAAAACTTGCGTCACTCCGGAACCCAAGCGGGAGGGACCCAAATGCCGAAACCTGACCGAGTCGGGCTCACAGGAGAACCGGGCGGGAGATCTGGCTCGCGTTGTTGTTTTCTGGAGGAGGAGTGGCGAGGCTCCCAGAGGGTCTCCAAGGAGAACGGGGAGGCGTCGTAAACACTGCGGAAATCCGCCAAGGCTCTTTCCAAGAGATTCCGGAGAGGCGGAATCGATCGGCAGGAAAGGATCTGGGGCGCGGCTGAGGGGTCGAGAGGCCGAAGGCGACCCGAGAGGCGGACGGGGGAAAGGGAGCAGGCTCTCCAGAGGGAATCTGGAGGGGAGGGGAGGGGGTCGGGGCTGCGCTTCCCCAGCACTCCCCGCCGGCAGGGGCGGCGGGTGTGGGGCACTGCAGAGCGGTCTGTCTGCTGCTGCTCTGCTGGGGGAAGGAACGGAAGGCTGCTCCTTTCCCTCCTCCAGAGGACCATCTGCTCCAGTGACTGGGGGGCGGCGGGGGCTGGCTGGCGTGGGGGGGGGGCGCGCGCGGCGATAATTGAGCCAAGGAAGCAGGAGCTGCTCCTTCCAAAATTGGAAGGGAGCAGAGACAGAAGCATCACATGTCGAGCCATCACCGCCCTCCCCCCACCCCCCGAACCAAGTGAGGCATACGAGAAGCCATTCTATGAGAAGAGATTTCGTTTATGGGGGGGGGGGGGAAACGGGACAAGTCCAGTCCCAGAGGATTGGGATGAACAAGTGAGTGATTGGGGTGAGTTGGCAAGGAGCATCAATGACAGTAATTCGTTTCGAAGGAGGACCCCCCCTCCCCGAAGATGCTCTGTGGAGAAGGCAGGAGGTGTGAGTGCGGACTCGCAGGGGGTGGGGGTGGGTGATGGTGGAGGACCACCTTCCTTGGAGCAATGTCNTGTGAGTGCGGACTCGCAGGGGGTGGGGGTGGGTGATGGTGGAGGACCACCTTCTTTGGAGCAATGTCCCTCCGTGGCGCAGGGAGGGTGAAGACTGTGGCTCTCTCCAGCTGCAGCTGCTCTGGGATTGTTCTTGAGGGTCCCCTTGGAGCCCTCCTGCCCCAGCCATGCCATGGGCAGCCCTTGCCAGGGTGCCCACCAGGACGTCTTCAGGCAAAAGGAACCCAGGGAGAGGGCTGGTCAGCAGGCCCATCTGCAGGGAGCAGATCCACCCACCCCGAGTCACTGTGCAACCCATGTGCTGGGCAGTTGGCAAGAATTCCTCCTCCCAACAGTACAGCAGCTAATGGGATTTTGCCTCCCCTTTGACAGGAGTAGAGAGCCCAGCCAACTCCTTCTGCCAAACAGTTCTGGAGGTCATACGTGTTTCCATTGCTCCTAGGATGCTCAAGCTCTGACCTTGACCCCTTGTCTGTCTGTCTGTCTCTCTCTCCCTCTCCCCTTCCCCCAGATCATTCAGGGGTGCATCATAATGCTTTGGGCCCAGCATCTCCACAGAGGGACGTGGATCCTTCTTCTCTGCCTTTTGGTGCAGTGCCATCTCCACCTGGCTGCCCCTATTCCTCCTGGGTTGGAGGGCCAGTGGGATGAATCTCCAGAAGAGTCCAACCAAGAGTGGCCAGGTGCTGGGAAACAGAAGGGCAGCAGAGAGGAACTCTTCCAAGACGTGGACCCCAAGGCCCTGGCTGCTGTCCTCCTGCAAGCACTGCAGATTGCACCCCAGGACTCCAAGGAGTCACCCCTAAGCCCCAAGCCTGGCGTCAATGAGGAACGAGTCCAGAGTGAGGCCAGGAGCTCTGATGTAGAGCCAGAGAGCCTGCCGGGTTGGCCATCCAAGAAGGACAGAGACCAACCACCACAAGAGGAGGTGGCACAGGAAAGGATTGTTGACCAGCCGAAGATGGACAACCTGAAGTCCATGTTGAAGGAGCTGCAACACTACAGCCCCACCAACAAGCGAGAGGAACCTTCCTACAGGTACCAAATGTCCCCTACCGAATCTCCCCAAGGTCCCCACCCCGATGACATGCTCAAGGAACTGGAAGAGTACCAGCAACTCAAGTTCAACATTAAGCGCAAGGCGCCTCCCGCCCAGGAGTCCTGGGATGGAGCCCGGAAGCTGAGGCAGCAGCAGCATCTGGAGCACCAGCTCTTGCAGCGCCGCTATGAGGAGCTGGCCGAGAGCCGGAGGCAGGCGGAGGAGGCCCGCCGGGCTGCTGCCGAGGAAGAGCGCCTGGCAGACATGGCCTCTGATCTGCTCCTTCAGTACTTGCTGAAGGATGGTGAAGAAGACGACGACAACCAGGGCCAGCGAGGGGCGGCTGCCCAGGAGGAGTCCGAAGAAGGAGGGAGCAAGGTGGCCTCCCTCCTCTTTGGAGATGGGGAGGACAATGTGGCTGAAGACAAGCGGTCCAACGAGACCCCAGAGGAGGAGGAGGAGGAGGAGGAGGAGGAAGACATCGACCCGAACACCATTGACCGTCTGATTGAGCTGTCCAGCAAGCTGCACCTGCCTGCCGATGACGTCATTGATATCATTAACCACGTGGAGAAAAAGGAGCCTGAGCCCAGCGGGAAAGGCAAGCTGCCTGTGGCCCCGCCCCACAGCAAACCCAAGAAGGCCCCCCCTCACCCCAGTGCTCGCCAAGAGGCCCGCCCCGTGCCCAGGGCCTTCCAGCCGTACCACCACCTCCCCAAGCAGGAGGAGGCCGCCTGGAACGAAGTCTTGGAAGGGAAGGAGTTCCCCCTGCCCAAGCGGTACCAGGCCAAGGACAGAAGCGCCAAGCTCTCCAACCACATCGACCCCCGGACTTTCCAAACCCCCGTCTACCACCACTACCACCACCTGCCAGGCCCCCTGGGGCCACAGGATGGCTATTACAACCTCCAAGCCCATGACGAGGACCTGGAGAACTACCTGGAGAACCTGCTGATGAAGCACCCCAAAGTTTTCTAGTGAAGGTGGCGGCAACCGCTTCTCCCCCCCTTCCCCCCCCAAAAGAAACTTGGCCACTCGGTGTTTCTGACATAAATCTGGGTTCTTGCATGATTCAGGAGAAATCAATCTCCCCACCTGGTGAAAGGTCCCACGGTTCGGTGCTTGGGGGGTAGCCAGCCACCCTTCCTTTTCATCTGATTTCAGACAGCTGCCCCCCACTGGGGGAAAGGGGAAATCCCCTTTCCTGACACCCAGTCTGAAGGAGCCCCTCTGAGCAACTCGTGACCCCATTCCCACAGGCCCTTTAGGAGCCCCGAAGGAAGTGAGGCAAGAGGCCTTCGCAAGAGCAGAGCAAGCCACAAGCCCTTCCGTCCCAGGGCGGCAGCTTCCGGTGAAAGTGCCGGTTGCATCACGACTCCTTGGGAGCTCTGGGTCCCCACTCCCACCCCGTTTGGCAGAACTCTGAGAAGCCCACGTTTCATAGCACTGGCAGAAAGAAGCTGCAGAAAAGAATTAGGAGAAGAGACCCGAAGTTGGGTGTGGCAACCAAGACCCACCTCCTAAATAATCCCTATTCACTTGCCCTCCCATGTCTCACCTCAGACCCCTTTGCCTCCCACCCCCCACCCCCTGGAACATCTGGCAAGGCAAACAAACCAGTCTGAACCACAAGGCAGTCCAGGGTGGATTGGAGCAGATCCTGAAGAATGAAAGGACGCTTGGTCAATTCCAGTTAGCTCCAGCCGGTGACTCTGAGGGACAGGGGCTCTACTCCGTCTTCAAGAGACAAGGAGAGAGCAGCCAGGTAGGTCGAATTCTGGTCCACAGGCTCCCCCGAAATAGAAGTATTGGACTTGGGGCAGGGAGGGGTTCTGATGGAACAACTTGCGACCCAAGAACTCAGCATCTGCTTCCTCCTCCTCCTCCTCCTCCCCCCTCTCCTTCCATTCAGAGTCCAAGGTCCAATTCTCAGAGTCTGCCTGTATTTCTTGGAAAGATCTTTTAGAAGCGGATTCCATTTCCTCCTTCCTTGGGCTGCGAGAAAGTGACTGTCCCAAAGTCACCAAGGTGACTTTGTGCCTAAGGCAGGACTAGAACTCGCCGTCTCCTGGTATCCTAGACTGCTGCCTTCATCACACTCCAAACTGGTTTCTCTAATCTGTTTTTTGTCACAGTGAGGAGAAGCAAATTCCTGTCAGTCTCTTGCTGCAGACTCTCCCCATTGGCTACAGGGACGTTCAAAGCAACCCCAAACCCAGAAGGAGCTAGTTGGGCCCTTTTCCCTCGAACGTTCCCAGGTAACAAGAGAGTGCCTTAGGAGCACAGCCCAAGCCTGCTAACCCAAGTCCTTGAGGTCCATTTATACTTTTTCCCCAACACACATCAGCTTTTTTTCCCAGTTAGCAGAGAAAAGGGTCTCAAGAGATGCAAGCCAATTTTTCCCAAGCTGCTTGAGGGGCAGGAAATAGGTCAAAGTGGCCTCCGTGGCATCCGCTGATTCGTGGCATCTGCCTGTTGTTCCAGTCTATGGATTGGAGGTCCAAGGCTTCCTGGCGGAGTGGAGATGGTGCCTCCAATTCTGCCCTTGAATCAGGCTGGCCACATATGAGAGGGAATCTGCCTCCCATTGTGGTGGTGGAAACAAGCCGTTTCCTAACTGGGACGGCAGCACAGGGAAGGTGGGGTGGACCATGCAAAGCCAGGGGAAGGAAGAGGTGGGCAGACACGGTGCCACGTCCCCTTGCCAGCTCCCGAGACCCTTTTTCCTCCTAGCTACCCTGACCCCATTGCTCAAAGGGACGCCCTCTGCCCACCTGGGACAGAGACGACGGACTCTTGTCCCCAACTCCTGGGCAGGTGGTTGGCACCAGGGAGTCCCGTGAACATCACCTGCACCCAGAGCCAAGGGACCCTCCAAGGGGTGGGGAGGTTGGCCTTCAGCATGTTTCAGTAGACCTGCTTGTGAACATTCATGACCATTCAAAGCTGCCTGCCGGAGGGGTCAACCTGGGGGAGCACCAGAGGCTGACGGGGCAGTTTGCACGCGTGAGAATTTTCCACTGACATCAGTTCTAGAGTGTGCAAGTTTCTTCAATTTGTGATGTCCAGTCCTGTACAAACAAGCAGAAGTTGTTTTTGATGTCTGGTCCATTTTGTTGTACTTGAAATAAAACACATTTGCCCTGTTGTAAATAGCATGTCGAATTACTAGTTTTGCTAAGAAATAAAAGCAACTATTTTATTATGAGTTACTCTCATTATTTGCACATTGGTGGGCTACAGGCCAGACGGACCTCTGCCCCCAATACAAGAGCTGGAAAACCTTAAATCTTCACCAGAACTAGCCTAGGGAAGTGCTGCAGCGGAGGAGTTTCCCAAAGTAGTTTCTGAGCACACGCAGAGTGGCAAGTGCCAGCCCACTCTCATCTGGCTGACAGACCCTCCAATCCAAGCAGAGCAGAGAAACTGGCCTTGGGCCCCAGGATACTTTCGGGGGGGGGGAGCCCTCCGCAGAGGTTCCTGGAAGCGGCACCAGCCAGGAAACCTCACTTGCCACATCGGGAAGGCGAGGCAGGCCAGCAACTGACCTGGGGAAGGGCTTCCAGTTTGCCTTGCTGCCCAGGATCTCACTGGGGAGTGGAGGCAGCTCTGCCAGGAGGAGCCGCAAAACGGGGAAGAAAGGAACCGCAGGGATGGGCTCAATGGGGAGAGAGCCCAGCGTAGAGGCCAGTGCTGGCGGGAGGGAAGCCTCAGGAGGGGCCTTCCTGGGAGGGCCATGAAAGAGGGATGGGCAGAGCCCTGTGGCTGCTCCTGGGCTCAGCCTCAGCAGCCTCCAAGCAGCCCTCCCCCCCCCAAATGGCCGGAGGAAGGTTGGCGCCCAAGAGGCCGGTTCAGCTGCCTGGGCCAGCTCAGTAGCAACACCCTGGAGACTGGCTTTTGGANCCCCCCCCCCCAGGCCTAATACAGAGGCTGCCTTCTGTCCTCTGGCTGAAGCCCTGCCTTCTGGAGAGCAGCGCCTGCTGGCCAAGCAGCATTCCTGGAGGTCCGGACGGCTCCGGCCCTTCCGCCTTCCTTAAGGAAGCCTGTTTAACAGGCTGGAGGTGGAGGGAGTTAGCGCTTTTTTTTTCCTCCCCCCCCACCCCCTTCATAAGCTGCCAAGTCAGTTGTGAGCCAGGCACCAGGCAGGCCAGGGAGACAGGACGCTCCACCCAGGAAGTCTGAATGACTCCAGCGCTCAGGGCACCTGTGTGTTTCTCTCAGTTCCTCTGGGAAGAAACCATCCTGCCAAGTGGCAAGATGCTGCCTTCCAGCACTGAGTGGCCCCCGTTAAGGCGAGGGAGGGCAAGGGGGCCCGGAGGACCTGATTGAAGGGGAGTCCTCCCCTCAGGCCAACCCAGCCCTTGTGCCCCCCCCACCCCCCCAAGGTTGGAGGCAGGTGGCCACTAGGCCAGGCCCTGCCTGCCTCTTGGCTGGCTAACAGGAAGGAGAGCCTCATTGGGCCACCTGGGGAGAGAGGGGAAGGGGCCCAAACTGCCACTCTCCCTGCACCCCCAGCCTTGCCAGACCTTCAGCTCGCATGTGCCTGAGGAGGCAAGAGGTTGGCGTGGGCCGCAGCCAGCCCTTCCTCCCCCCCCGAGGGTTCCTTGCCCTGCTTGGAACAGGTCTCCAGGGCAGCAGCAGGTAGTGGCCAGGGTGCTCCCCGCTCCCTCCCACTGCAAAGCATAGCTGGAACCTCCCCCAAGAAGAGAGTGCTTGCAAGCGCCTGCCTGCTTTCAGTGTTTGGGCTGTTAGATCAGGGATCTGCTAGGCAATAAAAACCACCAGGCCAGTCTCTGTCCAGACCATTTTATTCAGACAACCGGGGAGGCTTTCCCGCCCTTCCCTTTGCCGGCAGGGGCGAGTGCAAGTCAAACCCCGGCCCCCAATAATCAGGGAGAAGCCTTCGGTGCCAGGAAGTGGGCTGCTTCTATGGTGGCCGTGGAGCCACCCGATATGGCTACCCTGGTGGGGGCAGGGGGAGAGAGAAGGCAGGCTGCCTGGGCTCTCCAGAGGTACCAGAGGCAGCAGGTTTGAACGCTGTTGGGCGTGGAAGGGGGCGGCGAAACGGGCCCACGGAGGAAGTGGCGAGGAGAGCCCTTCGCCCCACAGCACACGGGACCAATGAACGTGAAACTGCCCCGGATCCTGTGCAAGTCGGGGCCTGCAGAGCCCGGCTACCCCGCTGCGAAGTCTGAGCCAGAGTTCGGGTCTACTCGCAGCGCTTGTGGGGCGGGGGAGGAGGGCGGGAAGGGGCAGCGAGATCTGAATGGGGCCAAGCACGCCAGTCCCCATCTCCTCAACACGCATCCGAGGAGACTCGTCCTCCTGCAGGCTGGAAGAGGGGTGTAGCACGCGAGAGACCAGCTCCCAGAGGATCTCTGCGACATGATCAAGCCAAGCCGGTGAAATTTCCCCCAACCCAGACAGGCAGCCGTTTCAGAGATGGCTTCCATTCCAGGCTCGGAGCGTGGGGAGCCGTGGCTCTCCCCCCCCCTCCCCCCCGCTTTGGCACTTTACGGCTGAAAGGAGGGAACGAGCCTGCCCCCTGCGGTGACTCAGGGCATGCAGAGCCAGAAGGAGCTGGGGGAGGGGCTTCTTTCGTCCTCCTCCCTCTCAAGCCATTGGCAGTGGGTGCAGCAGACGGGCCTGCCCCCCCCCACGCTCCCGCCCGGACGCTCCCCCCCTCTGCAAAAGTCCGCCTGCTCTCGATGGCTTTCAAGACGCTCTTCTTGGAGGTTCCTGTACTTCCCCCCCATCAAGAACTCGTTCCAGGATGAAGTAGGCTTCTCGAAGTTGAAGAATGATGTCCAGTTCACACACGTTCGGGGAGGAGCAAGGTCACAAGGCAGCTAGTGTCTGTGGGGGAGAGAAGTGCCCCCACCCCCCCGCCCGCCCAGCCCAATTCCGGGCTTGGAGGCAACGCAGGCCCAGCGACAGCCCCGGGTCCAGAGGCTACGAAGGGGTGGGGCACAAGGGGGCTGGGAGCAAGTAAGGAGCCCGATCGGCGCAAGAAGGGAAGCCGCAACCCCCTGTGGACTCACGCTGCCAAAATATTTGTCCAGCAGCTCCACGTATCGATGGATGAGTTCCAGAGTGATCAGCTCATTGTCCTGCCCCTCGATGGCACAGCAGAAGTACAAGCTGGCATACCTGGGCCGGAGAGAGAGGAAGGAGGGGCCGTGAGTCCCTCCCCCCTCCTGTGGAAACATCAAACCCCTTAGGAAGGGGGAGGGATGGAGGACCACCAAGAAAGCCCTGCGCTCTCATTAGCCAGAGCTGCTCAGACACTTCAACGCCTTCCTCTCTGGACCTCTTGACGTCTTTGGGGTGCAGCCCTCCCCAACGGGGGGTGGGGTGGAGGGAGGGGGAGAGCAACTCCTTCCCCAACAGAGAAACCGGCCTGTCCAGAGCAGCCCTGAAAGACCAGGAGGAGACTAGGCTGGGGAAGCCGGGGAGCCCCCTCGCCCCTTCAGCCCAGCCGACGTGGGGGGGACATGGGAGGCACAAGGCAAGGGAGAGTCACAGAGCCCTTGCTGCCCCGAGACCCCCCAACGGGAGGGGAGCAGGTAGGGCTCGGCTTTGCCCCACCATGAACGGGGAGTGAAGGCGCAAGGAGGCACGGGATGTGGTGTGCGAGGTGTCCCTCCGGCAAGGGGGCCCGCTGGCCCGGGAGGGGGGAGACGGCCCTGATCCCCCCAACTGCCAGGCTGCTTCTGGCTCAAGGCCCAGGCGAGGAGGCCTCCTCCCCGGAAAGGAGGCCAGGTGTGCAGAGGGGGGGGTGCAGGGGGAGCGGGCCGGCGGTCACCTCTTGTAGACCACCTTCAGGTCCCGCCATTCCAGGAAGCTGCACATCTTGGGCTTGCGGGCCAGCACCACCTGCATCAGCTCCCGGACCGTCTTCTTCTTGTCCTTGTCCGAGGTGGCCAGGTACCACTTCTGCAGGCGCAGCTTCCCTTGCCGGCTGAAGAGCAGCATGAAGCGCATCTGCGGGGCACACCGGGGCGGGCGGCGGCGGCTGAGGGGCGGCAGCGGGGACGGAACCAGGGCGTCCCTCT
>BHFT01024012.1:0-24831 GCA_004320025.1 Laticauda laticaudata | reverse complement strand
ATTAAGAGAGTGAAAAGAGGGGAGAAGCTATACAGAAAATGTTGAATGGTAATAAGATATGGAATAGTATATAAGAGTGAGCATGAACTTGAATTTATGTCTGTACGAAAAGATGTAACCCGGGATCAAGCTGCTTTCAAAAAAGATGTTTTGTTTTTATGTTATGTGTTTTGTTTGTGTATGTTTGTCTTTTAAAAATCAATAAAATTTTTGGAAAAAAAAACGACTCTGGAAATAAAGAGAGCTTCATTTCAAATAACCAATCACACATGTGGATACTACAGGTATTTCCCCTTTTTCTCAAGAGTTTGTTTCAAACCTTTTGGGGCTTACTGTACAGTTTTTGTTTGTTATGCCTCAAAATGTTGATCCACCATGTTATCCACATGCAATAATTAAACTGTCCAAACACAGTAGTAGTAAGAGGGGCATGAAAAATATGCCTTGGGAACTGTTTGCAACCTGGGCCATAGATGGCTATTTTCAATACTAAGAACATGACCTGTATTTGTATGCTCAGCCTTCTCTTTCCCACATTTCTTCAATGGGTTAAAATTAGGTCCACAGGCAAAACATTACTAAATGGGAACATGAATTTCTCCCCAGAACCAGATGTATGTTCAAAACATCCCATCAATCAATGTCACAGCAGAGTGGCCAGGCAGAAATAACAGACACACCATCTTCAGAGAAGCACATATTATTATCCACTCTTCTATTGTCATCTGTTTAATGAGAAATGAAGGGGCAAGACTTATGACAGTAGCCATCATTTATAATCATTACAGCAATTTATTTTAAAACTTTCATACAAGTTTCCTTATATTAAGGAACTGTTTCTTGTGGATAGGATATGGGACATAGATATTCTAGGATGACATTGTCTTCCCAAGCACAGTTGAGAAAATCTTATTGCCAGATTTTCTGCTCTTGTGATGGGTGAAAATGCACACAACACTTACAACTACAACTGGATGTTGAGGGTAAAATACTAATATCATCTTTATCTTTGAAAACCTAAGACATATATAAACCTATAAATTTTCCTATAACATAAAAATAAGGATGGGTGATGCCTAGATCCTATTCTAAGTGTGCCCGTGGACATAACTTAGTCCATCTTATATCCTGGTAAATGCATGTTTTAAGTCAAGCTTCCCCATAATTACAGCTAATTTATAAATGGGGAATTTCCTAATCAGGTAGTCAGTTCTATAAATATTCATGAAAGTGCTACCCATATTCCAAATTTTCCCATATGCAATAAGTAATTTTTATAAGCTTATTTTAAGTATTATATGGCATTGGAAAAAAAAATCAGCTGATTTGCAATGATCAAAACCCATGAATAAAACATATAGAGTGGTTGCATGCTAGAGAGACTCTCTTTTGGTTATAAGTTAATTCATATATTTTGTTGTGGAGGATTCAGTGGGATTTTAAAATATTTTTTATTTATATAAAAATAACCTGGAAAATAACAAAGGCAACATGAACAGACACTGTGCATTTTAATGTAAGTAGGAAGGAATGACAAAAATATAAATGCAATATATGTTTCTCTGGGTTTGTTATGGTTTTTTTGCACTTCCGTGTTAGTGCTATTTCAGTTTAAAAACTTGGTCATGTTTTAATTACATAACAGTTTCTGAACCACCTTGATGTTCTTATCAGGACATAAAAATGGGAAATAAATATTTCAAAATGTAGTTGTGAACAAACATACCTCACTGAGACCTTCTGTTTCACAGAATGTCTGAGAGAAAAGAAGACATGTAATTGTATTCTCTTTTTTGGTAAATAATATCAAGTCATTCCCTATTCGCATTGAACCTCTGTAATAAAAATATAGAAATTTTTTTTAAAAAAATATGAATTCATGAATCTGAACAGCTAATGAACCTGAATAGTTTTTTTTTCATTTCCTTACTTTACTGATTTAAACAACTAGTAATACCAGACAGATTCATATAAGATATAAATGCTACAGCCATAGTTTAATCATATATTTATTTAGCTTCCTTTATTGTCTCCTTTTTCTTACATTTCCTCTTTTCACTGTTTTATTTTCTCTGTTTCCATCAGAATCCAGAATGGAATATTAGGATTATTCTTTTCAAATTTTAGCTTTGAATTGTATCCTATTCTTTTCTGTGCATTTCCTCATTCTCTGACAAATGCTTAATTAGTCATTCAGTCTCCTTCTCATCTCCTATACGTCATACTTAAGGGTAAGGGTTGTTTTATGGTGATTTAAGATGGTACAAAAATATAAGTCCATCCTATCCATACACACAAGGCAAGGTTCTATCTCAGTATTTATGATAAACTAACCTTGGATTTTGTTTCTTTAAAACCAAAAGCAAGTATATCTATTATAGATTCCCCCCCCCCCCCCCCCNCCCCCCCCCCCCCCGGTATTTATGGTACATGAAAATTATATTTTACTTTGTTGATATTGTCAAGATTATCTTCATATCTTGCAACAATATAGCATAATTTTGCTTTCATACTGACTGCAATTTTCTTTTATGTCCATAAATTTATTATGTATTTTAAATAATACATTTTTTTCAAATACAAGAGCATTGCTTATATATTGCTTCACAAGTTCGCATGTTTGTGAATAAAGATATTATTAGTGATAGTAGTTACTGTTAGATTTGGTGCAAACTTTTATTTTTATGGCACTTAATCTGCAAGATTTTGGCATTTTATATATTTCTTCCTGTACTTCATGACAACCAGAATAAAAACTATATAATAAAATGTAAAAAGAAATAAGTCTTACGATTTCAATCCATTGCCATAACGTCCAATCATTGTAGGGTCTTTTCTCTTAGAAGATCTTCCAAAATATACAATATCTGTAGTTTCATCTAAAATAGGTTTATAGCATTTCAAATGTTGTTCAAATTTCCTATTGCAACAGTACATATTTTTTAAAAAATTATACTCTAACATTTAAAATTAAGTTAGATTGTATTATATACATTAATCGTTGTAACTCTCTAAGTAGAGATTATTATCTATATATGTGTTATATGTCCATACTTAAAAGATGTCTTATCTAAAATTACTTCCGCAGTGTCTGTAATATGTGACATTTAAACCCAATATATGCCAATCTGAACTTAATAACTCGGTCCTTCATCCCTATGATCTTTAGCAACTCATTCTGGTCCAAGAACTGATGTGTCAAAAGCTAGTGGTTTACAAAGTTAGATTTCTTATATTCAGTATCCCTTCACATAGTAGATTTGCCTCTATTTTTCTATGTACTTGAACTTGAAAAAAGCTTAGAAGGACCACATTTGGATATTACCAGAATTCAAGATTTTCAAGAAATCTCAAACCAATACACTTTATGGCAAAGAAGGGGAAAAATCCAAGCCATGGCCAACTATTGAAGTACCATATTTTTGCCATGGGAAACAACATGGAAAATAACTTTGTACTACATAAAACTGCTATCATATTAACAATATATCCCCAAACACTGGAGCACTCCTTGAACACTGTTACCATTATCAAAATCATCACTGGTCAATTGCAAAAGACAGCTTTACTTTGAATGGCTTACATCCTGTGTGATGAAACCTTTAACATCATCAAATAGTATCTGCCTATCCCAAGTACTTTATTTTATTTATTATTTATTTGATTTGTCAATCGCTTACAAGATAATAGGTGTAAGTATATACATAGTTATGAATACATGAAATGGCTACATACAAAAAAAATAAAAGAAACAATAGGATAGGGACAGTAGGCACATTGGTGTGCTTATGCACACCCCCTACAGACCTCTTAGGGAAGGGGTAAGGTCAATAGTAGACAGTCTAAGGTTAAAGTTTTTGGGGTTTGGGGAAGAAACCACAGAGTCAGGTATCAGCTAGAAGTATTCAGACATTGACCTACTTATTGCTGAAGTTGTTTTCCTGCAATCAAGTTTGGTGCGATTAACCTTGAGTTTGTATCTATGTTGCTCTTGTATGTTTTGGTTGAAGGAAGTATTCATGACAGGTTAGAGGACATTGCAATGTATGATTTTATTATACTATACTTAGATCGGACTGAACGACGTAGTTCTAGGTTTTCTGGTCTAGAATTATGAGTCTGGTGGCATAAGGTATTCTGCATGAGTGAGAGGAGTGGAGAACTTTCTTGCTGAAATATTTCTGGACTTCCTCAACTGTACTAATATCAGATATGTAATGTGGTTCCAGACTGATGAGCTGTGTTCGAGTATTGGTCTAGCAAATGTTTGTATGCTCCAGTTGGTGGTGTGATATTACCCAGAGAAAAAGCTACGTAGGATCAGGTTAACAACTCTTATGCCTTTTTGGCTACGTAGTTACAAGGCTCTCGCACTTAGATCATTAGAGATGAGTATTCCAAAGCCTTTACAGAGCTTGGATCATCAACAAGGTCTTAACTATTCACCTTGTATTTTATTTTTGCATTTTTTTTTTTGCCAATATGTAGACAGAGCATTTATTTCTTGAGATTTGAAAGTTTGACCATTTGTTTGACCATTCTGATACATGTCAATGTCTTTTTGAAGCATAGCAGTACTGTCTGTGGTATTGAACAGCTTTACATCATCAGTGAAGAGACGCAGTGGCTCTGAATATGATCACAGAGTAATATATGTAGAGTATGAAGGTGTTAGTCCTAGAGCACTGCCTCGGGATACCACTATTGACAGGTACAGAATTTGATAGATGCTCCTAATTTTTACCATTTGTTGTCTGTTTGACAGGAATGCTTCTATCCAGTTATGCAAGTGTCCATAGATACTGTAAGATTTTAGTTTTAGGAGTAGTTTGTCGTGTACCACTGAATCAAAAGCTTTACAAGTCTATGTAGATTGTGTCTATTGCTTTGCCCTGATCGAGTTGTGTAGTCCGTATGTTTTGCAGTGTAAGAGGTTGCAGACCGCAGGATAGTTTTTTTCTGAAACCAAATTGTTTATAAGAGAGTAGGTTGTTTGTCTCTAGTGGAGGATAATGAATTGGTTAATAATTGGTTATGATTCCATGACTTTACAGGCCGGATGCATCACGCGCTGCCTCGCCCATGCCAAGTTGAGCAAAGGGGAAAAGGTCCCAATATGTATGTGACACCACGTGAGTTTGACATCCCTGTTATAGCCAATATATATCTACTCTGACTGTTGAGTTAGTTTCCTGTCTTCCTTGTGATTTGAATCCAAAATGTCTTTTTTTAATAATAATTTTTTTTTTCATACATTCATACAGTGTTCATCTGGGGACATATACTTGTGCTAGCTAACAACTATATTTTTCTTACCATACAACAATAATCACATTTTCTTTATAATCCATTATTTCTCATGTCTATTACGTGTGATAACAATTATTTCTCTATACACTCATCTACTCTGTTTTAACTTGTTTTGTTTTTCAACCATTGATAAAATAGATAAAATAAATAGATCCCATATCACGTAATATTCAGTTTCTTCTTTTCTTAATTTATTGGGTTTTATATTGTACAAAATACAAGTAAAACATCTTTTTTTGAAAATTAGCATGGTCCCAGGTTGAACTTCTTTATACAGACATAAAACTCAATTTCATGCTCCTTTTGTGTTCTATTTCATATCTTATAATACTATTCTACATTTTCTACATGGCTTTTCCCTCTTTTAATTTTCTCAATTTTATTTTGATTATCTCATGTCAATTCAAATCATTATATTTATACTTTTGTCTGTTCTGTTTCAATTTCCTATTATCTTTCTCATTAAAAATTTTTTCTCCTGTAGTTACTAATTGGAGTATGACACCTTTATATCTTTTAATTACATCCATTCAACCTCTATTTAAACTTTCAATATATACCTTAAGGTTATGACCTTCAATATAATGCATAATACATAACTTCCAATTGAATTCTGCTTGGTACATTCTTATAATACACATACTATTCTTAAAAAAAAAGATTATAAATATATGTAATTATAAACCCTCATTCCATTCCAATTCAGTTTCTATCATTATCATTAAAATCTTAACATCTTTTAACACTCTTTTCAATTAAATATCATACTTCCTTAAAAACACATATAAGCTCCATAATAAATTTTTTCCCTTATTTCTTTTCACATGTTTTGTAATCATAAACATTCATTTGTGTACATGTTATTTATTGACAAGAATTCCACTGAATTACGATAGCTATTTTATCAACATTTTAATCATACATTGTTTCATATTTTCTAAATTATTTCTGTTTCTAATATAACAATATTATCTTAATGTACCTTTGCAGAATCCCTTTTTCATTAAATTTGCACCCATTATCTCTAAATAGGCCCTGTTTCTCTATATTTTGTTCTATCCTTTATAACTTCTTTTCCTTTCTTTCTTCCTCTCATCTTCTCCCTCCTCTTTTTACCCCCTTGTCTCTCTACTTCTAATTCTCTCTTCTGCATTTACTCCTGTTGCTTTCTGATTTTATACTTATTTTTCACTCTATTTTTTTAGTTCTTTTTCCCAATCTTAAAAATTTCCATTCTCTTTCCTCCCTTTCCTTTCCCCCCACCTAAGAGTTCATTAAAGATGGCTTCTTCTTTTGTCCCAATCTTTTGTTCTGCAGCATTCTTGGTTTCCCATAATTCCAAATCTCCATTTATAAAACTGAAATACGAAGCCAAAAAAAACTTCCCTTCTTGTGCATCTTCTTTGTACTTTTTAAGTTCCATTTTCAGTTCTTCTAAAAGTGGAGCCATTTTAAACAGTTTCAAGAACCACCAATTGATTTTAGTCATTCAAATACAATAACCAAAAAATCCAGAAATCATCAAGTAATCCAAATAGTCCCAAGTTATTTCTTCTTATTTCTTTTTCCACATTCTCTCCTGGGTTTTTTTTGCAATATTTCAGTTAAAATGTATTTTTGGAAGTCTTGTTGAGATTTTGCTGTAAGTTCTTTTTAATTCCAGGCAGTCTCCTCCTTCCAGATCCTGCCCTTTTGTTCTTTTCTCTCCTTTCCTGTTTTCAAACACTTCTTAATTATCAGATCTTTATTATCCCTTTGACTTTTTATTTTCAGCATTAAATGCCCATTAATGTCAAAGTGGATTTTTTTTCCAATTTCTTGCTTAAGCCTCTTAGCTGTCAGTACAGGAAAAGGAGAAAAAAAACAACCAAATCTTTTCCCTTTTCTCTCTCCTATGCAGCTTAAAAATCTTCTTAGGGAACAATGTTACTCTTTTTTTTTAATAGTTTCAATTCCAGGGTACCTTATTAGTTGCTTTTGCTGTTTGACCCGGTCAACCAAAACTTTCTCTTATCTTTCTCCTGCATTCTTTTCCAGTCTTCTTCTTTGTGGTGACCATTTCTAACTACTACTACAATCGCCTTCGGGAAAGGGAGTAACGACCAGCTGGGGAGGAGAAATGCGGCTCTCTTCAACTCTGCAGGCAGTCTCCCCCTTCTTCACCACCTCTATGGAGTGGCTTAGCCCCGAAACCAGCTGGCTCAGGGCGCTCCAGCGGCGAGCACGGATCGAAGCCTCGCAGAAATGAGGTTTCGGTCTGTCGCTGAAGAAGCTTAAACCGGAAGCCCAAGTTTCTTCTTTTTCTTTAGTTGCCAGTGTTAATCTATTCATCTCTGCACATTCAAATATTTTCTCAATCACTTTTCCCTCTGGCGGTATTTTATCACTTTTCTAATTATGAGCAAAAACAATCCTAGCTGCTGTTAATACATGAATAATTAACTATATTTCTTCTTTGCTGTAACATTCAGGTACCATCCCTAATAAAAATAATTCAGGTTTCAAATCATTTTTTCCATCAGGATGCAACTTTCCTTATGAGAAAATGTTGGTGGAACTCTAGCTCTTGCCCTGACACTAAAAATAACTGCTGGCATCAAAGGTACCTTTTTCTGCCTCTTTTCACTCTGCTGGTACTCTGTGCTATGGAATATAACAGAGTGCACATTTTGTCCCATGGGATAAGATACCATCCTAGTGACATTATAAAGAAATTCTGTTATACTGAAAGGATAGTTGGCAGTTGAAATACACTTCATTTTTAAATGAATTAGGATGACTAAAGAATGGTCAACAAGTAAATTTCACACAGTTTAATCTATGCACTCACAGGCCAGTGTTTGGTTCACCTTCCTACAACCACTGTCTACTGGTAGTAAAGTCTTTCTCTCCCTCTTTTTTGCAGAAATGGGGCTCAATTTAGCATTGATGCACGTGGAAAATGGATCTTTCTTTTCCCATTCCCCAAGGGTTCACAAACCAAATCTGACTCTGAAACCATGACACCACACTATTGTTCAAGGAAACAGTACTTACAAGGGGACATGCCACATCCATCATCTAGAAAGCACAGGGTAAATCCTCCTCGCAGGTGATCATTATTCACTGAAAGAGAAACCATAGCAAAGAAAAATTTTGTTCTTAGTTCCCTCCTCAGTCGTATCTATAATGGTATTTTTCAACCTTGGCAACTTCAAGGCATGTACACTTTAACCCCCAGAATTCCCCAGCCAGATGCTGACTGAGGAATTTTGGAAGTTGAAATTCATATATCTTAAAGTTGCCAAGGTTGAGAAATCCTGTTTTAGAGAAAGCCAACCAGGCACAGAAAAGGGAGGTGGTGCTTCCTCTTACCTGCACACTTCTCTGACCACTTCAGGTGGCAGGGCTTACAAGAAAAACAAAAACCATTGGGGGGTGTGTGGAGAATCAGAGTGAAGGGAAGTCCAAGGAAATTATTGACTGATTGATCCAAGGAACTTATAGATCCCCTCCCTATTCTTATAACTATGCTGAAGGTTGCAATAAAGTAGGAAAGACTACTTGAAGTTAGCTTCACTTCTTCATCAATGACTAATTAAATTTTAATTTTAAATAACATATATTTTACACATCTACTTAATCTCAAATAAAATACGGCACTCTTTGTTTCCCTACAAAGCCTTGGCTATACCACTCTTCCTCTCTCTCCCCCAAACCATCTAAAAGCTGATATCAAATTATAAATTGGAAGAAGAGAAAAACACATGAGCAATATGTCTAATAAATAAATTAATCTGATTATAATGAAGCTAAAGTTAAATAAAATGCAACTTTTTCCTGGTGATGCCCACTTTATGGAATGTTGTCCCTAACACAAAAGGCAACTGAAGGCCTCGGAAAATAAAAGGCTGCATGTTCCACTATCAAATCCTTGGGACAGCCTAAACATGCTTATTAATAAATAGAATATATGTTATCAGATTCAGTAATTTTCTTTTTCCTTTCCTCCCATCATATATCTGTATTACATTTTAATAAACTACCATATATTAGACAGTCTGTCTATCTATGTCAAAGTACATATTTGCCACTAGATCTTTAGGTTAAAGACATAAACATTGTGACTTCTACCCAGGTATAGGATATATCTTTGCTTGTCAAATAAAGAAAGAAAGAAATCTTCCAAAGATTTTCACAAGGGGGTAAGAAGCAAATTTAATGCAGTGTCCAATAAAATAATGCAATCAAGGGAAGAAGTCACTGATAAGTACATATTTAATTTACAAATTAGTAATTATATAGAACTCACCAGTATAAATGTCAAGTCTTGTGGCGCCAGCATCTCTGAAAATATGGTTTATATATTTAAAGTATTAAAAAAAACCCAAAACACCAGAGTAATAATGAGTATGACCTTTTTACTAAGAATTTATGTCCTGGAAAAGCAGAATACTCTAGTTTAAATAGCGTCAACTCATATTAATATGATTTGCCACTGGATAGCAAAATAAAAACACAATAAAATTTAATTGAAAAGCTACGTAAAGTAGAAGTTTAAGCCCCTCAAATCAGTGAATTAAACATATAGAAAACAAAAAAACTACAATATTGGGACTGCACTAGGCTGAATTCTCTCTTCTGCATCTGGAATTCCAGTTCAAACCCCAGAAAAAGAGGCCAAAAGACTTTTCCTCTCAATCCTCCATTTTTTCAATCTAGAGAAATTAAATAATTGTTTAAAAAAGACTATGTTAAGACTGTGAGCAAAACAAAACAAACAAACAAACAAAACAAACAAAAAAAGAACCAAAATATCTATCTTCCTTCTCCTTCCATTTATTCTGCCCAACTGTATCTACAAGTTCCCGTCTATGTTGAGATACACTGAAAGGGGTACTGGATTGCTCTGTCTAAATTCAAAGGTAGCTTTTGAAGAAATGTCAGTGCACGTGGCACATTATATGAGCAGTTCTATGGTGAAAAGACCACCCAAAAAAGCACTGGGGAGGTGAATTTTGCAGTTGACATGATCTCCCACTCCTACAATTTATAAGGGCACTGAACAATAAGAATTATGTTTTGTTTACTATCATTCTCATGGCTGCCTATTTTACCTTGTATACTATGCAACTTTTTTTGGTTATATGCAACTTTCTTTGTGATATGCTTCATATTCCAGAATAGTTTTTAACTAGTTTGTACATTACTCAGAAACTGCAGTTAGAAGTGTAATAAATAAGCCTTAAGAAGGTTCATTATGCTAAAGGCCAAATTTCAAAGAGCACTAAAACTTAGCCCAATCAATGGGTGACATTGATTCTTGTCAATTCATTCTCCAAGACAGACGTACAAGACTAAAGCTGATTTCTTCAATAACAGCATTTAATTAAATGAAGAAAAAGAAACAACTTATTAAGTTTTTGTGTCAGTCCACATCAGCTTGGCCAGAAACTCCATTGTCAAGGATGAAAGGATCCGGTCTCTGAACTTATGACTCGGTGAGAAGCCTTCAGGTATAAGTAGCTATTATGGCAGTCCAGCAAGATTCCCTACTAGGCATGGTGGAATGTTAATTGCCAGAATCCTAACCCATCTCAATGCAAAGTCTTGGAGAAGGCTATACAAGAGATTGGTTTTGTTCAGTTTTCCAGCCATAGCTGTACTGTTGATACAAAACTTGACCAATGATGCTGGTCTAAGTACCATAATATTATTGTCTAAATTGGTGGGGAAAATAAAACAGGAACAAAACAAAATAAAAGGCCACTGAGAAAGGCACTCAGGTACCAGAATGAAAAGCTTAGCTTATTATAAAACATGGACCTTAAAAGCAACATATTTACCTTGAATTGTCAATCAGTTCAGCTATTGCTCCAAAAACAAAGTCATGTGTTGTGCTAGAAAGAAGCATTAAGGCAATTTTAACACAAAAGCCAGAAAGCACAGGGATGAATTACACATGCAGAAAATGGCAATACAAAAAAGGATTTGGAGTGCATTAGAACCCTGCAGTCTTTGAAATATAAAAAAGCCAAAGGGGAAGATGGCGAGATAAATACTGCTTTGAGAGATATTGGTACATACTCGGGAAAGTAATAGCAATTAATTTTCTGTATGTCACAGAAAAATAGAAGTCTTTATTAAAGTGTGATTGGATGCACAAGGAATTTGTCTCCAATGCGCAAGATCTGTGTGCATACAAGTATAAATCATGATAATCATAAAATACAGTAATAATAAATCATAAGATACACCCAGCAGATCCTTCAGCCCTAACTAGCAGACAAGAAAAGGGACCAATGCTCAAACACAAGGATAGGTAAAAGGCTTACCTTTTTAATCGAACCTTATTATCTTCAACATTTCTTTCAGTTAATGTTTCTGGGTTTATTCTTAGTCCTCTTACGTCTTTCATTATCAGGCTTACAATTAGATTTGTTTCTAACAAATCTGATTGATTGCAATACGGATTGACTGGGTTCCCTAGGGTGTTTTACTGCCCAAAATTAAAAGCCTGTTCATACTTACCTGAGAATTGCCACCACTAAATCCAATAGGACTAATACCGTTGACCCGAATCAACATGTAGCTCGATCTAATGTATAAAACATGCAACTCTAACTCGGTGTTAAGATGCACTTCTTAAAAGCATTTATTATCATGAAATACCGGGGACCCAAAAAGATGCAATTCATAGAAATGTATGTGGTAGCAAATGTACCCATCCATAAGATGCCACAACGTCAGGAACTTTTATTCCATCGAAATCAGCAGGACACATTCCCGAGCAAACGTTATGCGGAACGGCACAAAAAGAGTTCCCCGCCCTCGGTTTGTCTCGTGAAGTGTTTTCAATATTTGGAGAACTTTTAGGATGTGTGGACTTCAACCCCTTGGATTTCCCAGTTTGTCAAAACACTCGGTCAACCGTTTGACCCGCGCTTTGGCAATTTGGTTATTCTTTGGGTTTAGAATGAAAAATTGCCGTCCCGCAAACAGTTTATCAGTATTACTTGATATTCAGGAAAACGGACTTTTTTTTTTTTTTTAAACCCCCATTGAGGGTAGAACCTCATCGACGTATCGACGCGGGAAAAGTGACTGTCTCTTGTCTCACTCACGAGTTTGCATGCAAAAACTCCAGCGTTAACTCCGCCCTACAAAGAGCTCCATAAAGAGCCGGTCCGCCCATGGACGCTGCCGAGGCGAAAGCAGCTCCGTCGCCGAGAGCTAACAACCGAGCCAACCCTTCGTTCGCCGCCCACGTGCAACGCAGCGCGACCAGGGCGTGGCTGCGAAAAGGCTACGGAATAGGGAAGGGCGAGAGAGAGAGAGAGAGAGAGAGAGGGAGACACGGACCGTAGGCGCCCTCTTGTGGAGAAAGCGATGGGAACAACCTTGCAGCAGAGTCCGGAAGCGAAAGTAGCCCAAATTACTGCAACGGAATGCCTTATTCATTAGTCTGTACAGGTAATTCTCATCAGCTACAACCAATCACTTTTAGTCGGCGTGAATAATCGTTTATACTCTTATCACCGAGAGCTAGTTTAGTCGTAGTGGTTAAGGCACTAGGCTACTATCTAGGAGCCGGCGAATTCTACGCCCGATTTAGGCCCAAAGCCAGCTGGGTGACTCAACCTTTCAACCTTAAGGAGGCAGTGGTAAACCGCTTCCAAAAAAAGTTGCCAAGAAGGGATTTTATTCAGGCAGGCGGCCACACTCACAAAACCGGCCATCCATCATATCTGTAGTAAGGTGCATAGGAACCTGGGTGGTTTGTAAATAAGACTGAATGACATTGCATCCAAAACCAGTCATTTGAAATTACAGCTTCAAAGATGATGGCTTGCAGTGAAGTGAATGGCAGCTCCTGTGACACACATTATTAGAATATTTGGCACACATTATTAGAATATTTAAGAGTTATGAGTTGTAATTGCCTTTGCAAAAAGGTCCACTCTGATAGCTCATAAGCACTAGATTAGCAGCCAAAATCTGTTTCCTCCCATCCATTTTCTAGATTCAATCACCTATACGACAGGCAGTCAGCTCCTCTTTCAAACAGTGAATGAAAAGCCACCTGTCAATCATTCTTTGATTCAGATTCCTGTGGTGAGCAACATGTTGTATTTGATGGCTGAAATGACCCCTTTCAGCTCTTGTATTATGTAATAAAGAAAAATATTATTGTTATTCCCTTGAAAATGAATGAATTTGCAGTGCAAAGCAACACTTAAGGTTTGCTTGTTTACTTTTTTTATGATGAAAGAAGACTTCACTTTGTATCTTCTTGTCAATGCAAAAGGCTAATGGACTTCCACACTGGTACTGTAACAAATCTTTCTTAAGGATTCAGTATTTTTAGGACTATTCCAGACATCAGATTCATGTAGCAGGATGTGAGATCCTAGTCACATATTTTCCATAACTTGTGTGAAACCTCTTTTCAAATATTCAGTGAGAGAAAAAAGACACATCGTATGAATACACATATACTTCGAAAATGATTCAAAAGTCGCTTTTGAAAAGAACAGAGATATGTCTGACGCATCTTTTCAAAGCAGATACAAAAACCATGGCTTCTCTGAAGAGGTCATACAGTCCCACACTGGCAAGGGCCAAGGCCAATTTTCTGTATTATTTCCAAAGCATAATATTTCCACAGCTGTAATATCTCTAACAGTTTCCTATATTCTGATCTATTTAAATGGACTTAATCAAAGGTGGGGTCAGACACCAAAATGCATAGAAACATCCTTTTTTCTCTGACTTTGGTCTTGTCTGATTTTATGAAAGGTCTAGATTCGTGTTCCTCAATTGTAGCATGTGTGGACTTCAACTCCCAGAATTCCCTAGCCAGTATAGCTGGTTGTTGAATGGTCTAGATCTGAGCTCAGGAATTCTGGCAATTGTTCCACAAGTCATAAAAAGGCCATGGTCTAGATATTAAAGTTCTTGGAAGGGTTGCTTCCTGTCATGCCCCTAGTGGAGTCTGACTCCAAGGAAGAGGAGGAACAGCCAACAGGGAGTAGGAGTGTGGCTCCAGAGGTGGTGGAGGAGGCTGGGGAAGGGCAGAGGCCAGCTGAGCAGTCAGAGGAGGATCCAGGCCCATCCCCTATCCATCCTAGGTCATGCAGGGAGGAGAGGATCAGGGAAAAGCGAAGTCTACTCAAGAGGAGATTATGCAATTGGCAAACCATACACAGGTGCACTAAGTTAAAATACTCTCTATGGTGCAGCTGTAGAAGGTCACCAGCAGTTGCTGTTTTCTGAGAAGTCTCAGGTAGTATAATCTCTGCTGGGCCCTTTTGACCAGTGCTTCAATGTAAGCACCCTAGCTCAGGTTCCCTTTTATGGTAACACCCAGACAGATGCCTTAAAGCTGCAAGTTGCCCTCCCAATTTACTGCATGAAAAAACCCAAAATATTCAAGCCATTATTTGAAAAGAATTTTTCTTTAAAATGGCATGCTCTTAATAGCTTGACTGTAAACTTCTCCACTCCATGCTTGCTTCCGCATCTTATCTATCTTGGCTTAGTATGTAGCTGCACAGTAATAAATGTGGAAGGCAAATGATAGGTAGAAATGCTGACAGAAATATGCAACAAGTTGGCCTGCACATCCTCAAGTGGTAGAATGATGAGCAGGTAGGATATGGAAAATTATACTGGATTTCTTAAATTAGCCTATCCTAGGTAACTGTAGAAGAGATTCACTAGCACTAAAGGGTGCTGTCTATAGTTTCCTTACAATGGGGAACAGCAAAAAGGGACCATATTGGTCTTTATTTCAAGAAGGAAATTATTTCACCCAGTTCTGCTCACAAGGCAAAAATACTGGAAACATGTTTGCAATAAAGTTTAAAGTTTAATGGGTCCAGTGTCCATGCAAAGAAGGGAAAAACATGTCTGAAGTGAATCAAAACTTCCATGTAGGAAAGTCTAAAGGGCACAGAGAGGTCGATGGAACATGAAAATGCAACAATGGACTCTGCCCTCTTTCTGCACAACTGTTCAGACACAGAGTAAATGATTGATAAAGCAAAGGGAATCAAATGGTAAAAAAGGATACAGTTTTTACTTTTTGAATGACAGAGAAGGCACCATGAGTTTTATAATGCTTCATGCGACGACCTGTGTTGTTCTGCTTACAGGTAAGCTTTTAAAACACATTATGCTTCTTCTTGAAATGTGCATATTAATTTTGGTTGAACGAATTGCTGAGATTCACAAAGAACTGCAAGGAAGTGCTCTTACATTATCAAACTCAATTTGATATAATTGATTGCAACTGGGAAGTTATGGTGACTCAGATTAGATGTATTTTTTCTTTCAAAATAATATTTGGTTTTGTGGGTTATAAAAGTTAGTCTAATCAATTGTTTAGTAAGATTAATAACATAGAAATTTTCTCCCTAGCATAGTACTCTGGAATATAACTAACATAGAGTATAACTACACTTTCCATAGCTGGTGTGACCAAAAGATACGAGTAGAATCTAGCATCCAGGAAAAGGCCCAATGAGGTAATATGTATTATGACATTATATATGATTGATGGAACATACATAATTCATATCATTTGTGTGATGACCCTCACATGACACATATGTCAATTGCCCCCATGCAGATGCCCATGAGTAAAACATATCTAGAGAACATAAGATTAGAGAAATCTGGCATACAACAGTATATTTTAGATTTTGTATATTCTCTGAACTCATGACTGTCAAGCTTGTGGCTTTGTCATTTCAGTGGCTTGGGGACTACCATTTGCCTCTCAAGATGAAGATAATGAATTTTTAGGACTTAAGAGGCTACCTTACCCAGCCAATTGGCATGCAGTTACAGTGTCTGAACAGGTACTGACCTTTTCTAACATCTTTAAAACCTATATTTATTATTCTATTTCCAATTCACCTTTTCCCTGGGGGAACTTATGCTGGCCTAAAACCTTGTGATGAAGATGTGACCAGAGGAAAAATGACTCATCTAAAGTAAGGCAGACTGAGTGGAGTTTGAAACACAACACTATACTTCCATTCACAATCAAAGATTTTACTTGAGATAATAACATGATGATTTAAAAAGAGATTCATTATAAGGAGTTTGGATCGACTTGATTTTTCTCTTCAATGAATCATTCAGAAATATCAAAATCATAATCCTTCTAGGCAGAACTGGAAAAACATTTCAGAACTATCAGTCTGAGGATCATGGTTTATAACCATAACTCAGCTGGGATGGGCCTGGTGCCAAGGAATTTAGTGCTAAATTCAGATGTTTTTGTTTAAATAGTTAATGCTTTTCATGTGTAAGAGCAACTTCTCCAGTCTTAAGCTGTGATAATAGTAATGATAACAACAACAAGAACAACTTTCAGTAATTAAGTAGGAAATGACATATGGATTTCTAGCTAAGAAATCAGACATTAGGAATATTGTGCAATCTAATTTTAGGAACATGAAGTCTGATAGTTCTTGTTTTTAAATACAGTGAAGAGTAATTTATTATCTTTCTCACCCCTGTAATTTTTTATTTGTTTCTCAATGGCATCTTATATTAAGAAATAGTTCCTCCTCCCAATACAGCAATTGTAGAAATATCTTTCTGGGGATGAAATGTTAAGAAGCTTGTTATCCAGAACGAAAAGTAGACTTAGCATCTCCTGCTCCGGAGAACGGGAGTGGAACAAATGAATTAAAAGTACATGGAAGTAGAATCAGAGTAGAAGTCAGGAGAAAGTTCCTGATTATATGAGTTGTCAACCAGAAGAAAAGATTGTCACATTGTGTAGTGCATTTGCTTTTCATGGAGACAGACATGTCATGGCCATTGATCAGAAATGTTATATTTATTCATTCAATTCAATATTGTAGGGAATCTTCCTGAGCATGGAGGTCAGAGTAGAAATCTTTAAGTTCCTTTTCTATTCTGATTCTATGAAAATATTGTATTTAGTTGATTGTTTAAGCTTAGTTGTATGCATTCTCAGTTTGTGTTTTTCTCTCCTATATACTTCAGTGCAAAATCAGTATTTAATTTGCAATGCTGTGTCCTGAGATATTGTGCCTTCCCTTCCCTTCTATATTTGGTTGATATTAATTCTGTTTCATAATGAAAAATAATTAAACTAAACTAAGACATGATAACCATATTCATCCTCTGAAAGAAAGAAAGAAAAATAGATAGAAAGAAAAGTCAGTCAGACAGTCAGACAGAAAGAAAGAAAGAAGGAAAAAGAAAGAAAATTGGAAAAAAAGGAAAGGAAAAAATACTGCAAAATGGCAGAAAAATAAATGAAGGACTGCCTATCACACTGGTTGGGAATTATAGTTACCGTACCAGGATAGCATTAATTGCAGAAGACAATGTGCTTCTTTGGGGGTACTGGGAGGTCTGCAAATTGTTATTTCAGTTTTTATTCTGCCTTTCGGATCAGAGCTACAAGTGTGAATTATCATCTTTAGCTTCTCTGAGATTGTCAATACTAATAAATATTCATAGAATATTTTTTCCTTGTTAAACTAAATCATATTTTTATTCTAATCAGATGAATGAATACTGGTCATTACTGAAGAGATCATCACAGTATTCCATGGACATGGTCAGGTAATTCATGGAACTGGACATTTTTGAAAGGGTTTCTGTATTTACAGCATTTAATGGGATTGATATTAATGCATGGATTATATGAAAAAACACACAATGATATTTATTAATATTTTCAAAGTGTGTAATTTAGACATAATTGCTAGCTGAAGCAATCATTGATAAGTAGCCTAATAAATAGCTGTAATACATGGGGAATTTTAAAATACTTACATGAAGAAATGTGGGTGTTACATGATGCCATGCAAGACAAGAATTTGGCACTGCAGGATAAGAATTGACAGAGCATTCCTGAAGGAGGAGAAATTCCCAAAGATTTGTCTATGGAAAGACTTCTTTACTATTGGCATGAAATCTGGGAAAGAGTTTCGTTATGATGTAGAAGGCTATAGATCCACTGACTTTCTTTAAATAAGTGTGAAAACACCTCTTTTAGAACACTGATTTTTTTTTGAAATTTTTAAAATATTGAATAATAATAACAACAATAATTACATAATTATTCTATATGGCATTATTCTGTATGACAGAGTTAAGCTTTCTCCATTTGTTATGATTTCCACCACGAGCTAAAGCAAATTGCATATGACGTTAGTCTTGATGCTAGTGGGAAAGACTTGTTCAAAATTCCCAGCTGTCAAAGCTGGATCATGGTCACAATTAGCTTGTGACCTATTCTTAGAACCAATGGAAGCAAACGCCATTTTGAAAAATATTCCATTGTTTAATATGATTTTTAACAAAACATTTTTGTTTTTTTTTACAGGGACTACATTAGTTTTTACAAGAATATGTTATGGCAACAGGAAGAGCATCAGACTTGATCTGTGACTCCCAAATTTATGTATCTATGTCCATGGCATTAATCAACACAATTCTCCCTGGAATATTGGTGTATGAGACAAATGCTATTACATACAATTGACAAGGATCCAACTTAAATGTCTTCATCCTGTTCCTGGAATTGATGAGGGTATAGCATGTGAAAAAAATGCCCAGGCCTTCAGCTACAATCCTGTACAAAAGAAATTACTTTTAAGTTGTCATGTATAAAATTCAATGTCCAACAGGTCTTGCATGGGAAATATACCTATTGTCATATGTAAATCAAAAGTAGTTGTTATAACTTTTAAATGTGAAGACTGTCCTAATGAATGTCATATTGATTTTTGAATCTTGTTCATGAACTGGATTATTCTTAGGAATTGTTCACAATTTAGAGTTTAACTTGAAATTGTCCACATGCCAGAAGCAATATGGGAGTGTAAAATTAACAAAGCACTGCTGCTTGCTTCTGCATTGTTTAATCCCAGAGAAATTAAATGAAGTACACAACACAGTCTTTACCTATCATTTTATTTATAATTCCTTCCTTTTTGTGAACATTTAAAAATCCAATAACATATATATTGTAGTACTTGGCCTGTCCAGATGCCTCAATTTCAAAGCAAGAAGGAATCTGTATTCAAAACATTTTCATTTGTCACTGGACCTTATCTTTCCATGGTTTACTTTATAACTTTTTGAAGTATCCTACTTGAATTTCATTCACCTTACTTTAATGTTCTTCCTGACATACCAAATTTTCCACTTCTGTATAATAAAGTGAGCAAAAATATCCTCTTACATACAGCCATTTTTGCTTCTTTCAAGAACTATTAATTTCATACTACAAACCTGATGTAAACTAGATTCTAGGAAGGGAGCTGTATTAAACTATGGAAGGGGAAAAAAAGAAATGCTACATGTTCTTAAAGATATAAATCTCTGTGGTTTGCAGTTCACAACAACTTTAAAAGAACTTTTTAAAAATATACGTCGGAAAATATGCAACTGTATATTCCTGTTTTTCTTGTCTTAATATTTCTTCATATTCTGCCAAGGTATATACATTTATCTACTTTTTCTAGTTTTAACATGCATGTATAACTTTTAATTTCTCATATGTATTTTCTCTACCAAACATGTTTGTAATTCACAAATTAATTTTTAGATCCTTGCTTGTATAGCTCAGTTTAGTGTATATAATGCTTTAGGAGGCTTTGAGTTCGATCTTAGAGGTAAATATTTGGAGTAGACTCCCCTGCTTGAGCAGGGGGTTGGACTAGATGACCTCCAAGGTCCCTCCTAACTCTTGTTATTCTATGATACTCTATTCTGCCTTCTGCCTTCTCAAGGTAATGCCTTCTGTGTTTCTAACAACACATTGTGAGGTGGGTTGGGCTGAGACAGAGTGAGCTGGCTGCTTTCTATTTGCAATTGCTACAAATCACATGAGTCAACAATTTGGCAACATTTGCATACAAAGTACATGTATAGTCATGTCCTCAATCAACCAAATTCTAACACCTCCAAAACCATTTTTGTATGTTTATAAGTTTCTTCAATAATCAAGGAGATATACACATTCTTATCTTATTCCCTGGTTAATGTTCCATCATATATAACTCTTAATACATTCAGCAACTGACCCTTGTGCAAATATTGCCTACTCATTCTATCACATGGTTTCTCAAAATTAATCAATGGGTAACCTTTATCTACCTGGGAATATTAATCTTTCATAAAAATAGAATATATAAAGTTTGAAATAACCCTGAGACAGCAGAGAAATCAAACAATCTCTTTGAAAATTCAGATACACACAGTAGGTACTCCACTAAGCAGGTGTTCAGTTTAAAAACATGAGTGACAGAATCCTACATTTTCAGTAGTGTGTGATGTTTGCATAATCCTCTTGAACAGTTCTGGTAAATTACTTCAAGAGCAAGTTACTTCATTAAACAGAGAGGAATGGAGACAGATGTATTCATTCCCTACTCTTCTGTCAGTTTCCATCACTCCAAGAACTGAGTAGTCTCCTTTATAATTTCCCATGCAATTCACAATTCTAGACAATAACTCCTTAAGAAACATGATGGGCTAGTATCTTCAAATGTACTGTATTTGTGATTCATAAGCACAACATCAAGGAAAACTTATTTTGCTGTGGACTAAGTTTGCATTAAGTTTAGATCTTTTACCTGGGAACAAGCTAAGTAAGATAATTTAGCAAGACTTCATTTGAACAGTTATGAATACATAATTCTGACAGTTCATGGCACATCCCCTTTATCTGACAATAAATCTTTTTTCTCCTATTATTTTTCTAATATCCCATCAATATCATTCGGTTTTTGTTTCAAAACATACTTTTTGCAAATCATAATTTTCTATTAACAATATCTGATTTTTAAAAAAGATTTTTAAGGTCATGAAAATGATTGCTTATGTTTTTATCAACAAACAATGGCAAATCCAATTTTTATTCCAAGCGTTATGTTGGCATACACAGATATAGTATATCCAGAAGCTAAAAAATATATACCAGATGTCCCAATGAGGATAGCAGAGGATAATGTCACCAATTCTGTTAAGATGAATATATGAATAGTTGGACTGAAGGAACAGCAATACATTCTGAATGTTCTTACACATTATCCTTTGCAAGACAAAACGTTTGTATTCTTTTTAGTTATGTAAATAGGACTTTGATTCTCTGGGCTCTTTTCATAAGAAAATATCTGCCTATTTAACATGATTTCTGATTACTAGGAAGTAGAAATAAGAAATAAAAATACTGATAGTGTCATGCTCTTGGTACAGTTGGACTCTGAGGGAGAGGAGGAACAGCCAATGGGGAGTGGAGGTATGGCTCCAGAGGTTGAGGAGGCTGGGGAAGGGTAATGACTGGCTGGGCAGTCAGAGGAAGAACCAGGCCCATCCCCTCTGCATCCTCGGACACACAGGGAGGAACAGAGAAGGCAACAATTTGGCTTGTGAGAGAGGAGGTGACCATGATCCTCATTGGTTGCAGATGGGGAGACTAGTATATGAGAGAGATGATTACAACACAGCGTTGCCAAAAGCAAAGTGTGTGTTATTTTGGGCTGAAGTTATCTTGGTTGGTGTCCTTCCAACAGACTGTGCCTTGTTATCTCCTTGAATTTGGTAATTACTTACCCTATTCCGTTGTGGAAATTTCATCATTGTAGTTTGTTTGATTTTTTATTTCACCTCTATCTGCTCATTAAGTTCAGATTGTATTGCTTTCTTTTGAAGACTATTTTTGAATACGTTTTATCTCCAACTGAGAATTATTAAACAGTGAGGCCAAGTTGGAGGCATTAAAAGACAATTATTTACATCTTGGATTTTGTTACATTTATGTTACACACTGGGTCATCACAGATCGTTTACATCAGCCAGTCTCAACCTTATGACACTTTCTCATTCCTCTGATGCATATTGGAGTTCAGTTCCAACATATTTGAAGGGCACAAGGATGGCCAACAGGTTTTTAATCAGTCCACTGCAATCAGTCAATTAAAATATTATTAAAAAACATCTAAATGAAAATGGAAGCACACATCTTTTTTATATATGTGGTTTTTTTTTCCTGAAGCCCTCTAGACAAAGGAAAAGATACTATCTTTTTAAAAGATATGCCACCTCCTGCTGCTCAATCCAACAGGCACATGAATCATATAAAAACAAATAAAAAGCTGCTGCCTTCTTAAAAATGATTTATAGTCTGAAGCTCACCTGGAACTTGGCCTAAACAGATGCAGTTGAAAGAAAGATATGTTATTCCCTGCTTAATGTCAGCCTCTCCTCCCTTTCCAATAATCTCTTTTGTAAGCTAATAGGAGGCTGGGATCTGATCTGTCAAGCATGAGGCACTTTGAGAGGACAATGTATGTCTAATCCGTCAAATAAGATTTCTGTAGCTGGATGACACATATTAAACAATAAGTTGTCCTGTTGAAGATAACTTGTCAACTAAATTTGGAGCAAGTAACTTGAAACTTAGAGCTGCCATTGGACACTTTCTGTTCATAACTGCCAAAAAGATGATTTTGGGGGGGACAGGAAACACAAAACTAATAGTGGAGACCATGTTATAGATTTATTGTTGCACAAAAACAAATACAGAAAAAATGACAAACTTCCTCTACAGCATCTCATTCTCTATACCCATAAAAACGTGGTATCAGATAAATGGTGCCAGATATATTGGCACATGAAACTCCAGCATGAGGTGTGCTGGTTATCCGTGCATTCCAAGGTGCAAATCAAGGTGCTGGTGGTTACCGATAAAGCCCTACATGGCTTGGGACCAGAGTACCTGAAGGATCACCATTTTTCAAGAGTCTTTACTTGTCCTACTGGGTCAAACAGAATGGGCATGCTGAAGATCTTATCAGCCAAAGAATGAACTAGAAAGCCAAGTTTTTCTGCAGTGGCAGAATTAAAAAAAAAGATCTTTAAATTTTGACTAGTTTTGTTCCTTTTCAGTAATTAAATGTAAATTATTACTATTCATTTTGTAAAAATATATAAGGGGGATGTTAGTTTTGATTCTACTTGCAAACAAAAAGTAATACTCAAAATTGCCTGATCACATGTACAGACACATCCATTCAAATAGTGATTTTAAATAAGCGAAGGCAGCTGCAGAATCTCACATCTCAGGATGACCCACATCTCAGGAGATGGCCAAACCTCAAAATAAGTAATAATAACAAACTCATTTCCTTTCAATCTTTGCAAACCAAAATGAGATTTAGAAATTATGAATAACTGTCCATCTTCACTAGCATTCTGGTCAAAGGGCAGCTCTTTAAAACAAGATGACATTTATACACCATAATAACTCCTTAATGAGATTTATTCAGGTTTCTGCAAAGTCTGAACTCCCTTTTTGCTAAAACTTGACAGGACAAATAAACCAGTGATTTGAAATAGTCCATATGGCAGCTGCTTGTCAGTTTTTCCAACATAATTTCCAGATGTTTGGGATTACAATTTCTATAATCAAAGCTATAATCCTTGACTTATGACCATATTTGACCAAAATTTCTGAGACATTTGTAAAGTGAGTTTTGCTCCATTTTATATCCTTTCTTGTCACAGTTCTTAAATGAATCATTGCAGTTGATAAGTTAGTAATTTTGTTGCTAAGTGAATCTAGCTTCCCCATTGATTTTGCTTGTCAAAAAGTTGCCAAAATTTGCCCCATGACCTTGTGACACAGCAGTGGTCATACAGATGAAACTCAAAAAATTAGAATATTGTGCAAAAGTCCATTATTGGACTTGCAGACCAACATGCATTATTTCAATAATGCAACTTAAAAGGTGAAACTAATATATGAGATAGACTCATTACATGCAAAGCAAGATAGTTCAAGCCATGATGTGTCATAATTGAGATGATTATGGCTTACAGCTCATGAAAAACCCCAAATCCACAATCTACAGAAATTATTACATGCAATCAATAAAACAAGGATTGTACATAGAACAATATGGACCTCTGAAAAGTATAAGCATGCATATGTACTCAAGTACTTGGTTTGGATCCCTTTTGCAGCAATTACTGCCTCACTGTGGTGGAAGCTATCAGCCTGTGGCACTGCTGAGGTGTTATGGAAGACTAGGATGCTTCAATAGCAGCCTTCAGCTCTTTTGCATTGTTCGGTTTGATGTCTCTCATCTTTCTCTTGGCAATGCCCCATAGATTCTCTATGGGGTTCAGGTCAGGCGAGTTTGCTGGCCAATCAAGCAAAGTAATCCCATGGTCATTGAATCAGGTTTTGGTGCTTTTGCAATGTGGGCAAGTGGCAAGTCCTGCTGGAAAATGAAGTCAGCATCTCCATAAGGCTCATGCTTGGAAGGAAGCATGAAGTACTCCAAAATCTCCTGGTAGATGGTTGTATTGACCCTGGACTTAATGAAGCACAGTGGACCAACACCAGCAGATGACATGGCTCCCTAAATCAACACAGACTGGACTTCAAGCATCTTGCAGTGTGTGCCTCTCTATTCTTCCTCCATACTCTGGGTTCTTGGTTTCCAAATGAGATGCAAAAGTTGCTCTCATCAG
>BHFT01024011.1:0-35420 GCA_004320025.1 Laticauda laticaudata | reverse complement strand
CGTTGTGTCCGTTTTGCATCCGTTGGGCAGTGTGACAGGGCCTTTACATCGTGATATTGAATTTTTTTTTGTAACATCTCTCTCTTCTTTATTCTGAACAACATTCAGTTTTGAATCTCTTTTGAAGACACAATTAATTTTCGGGTTGTAAAAGCAACCTTTATTAAGCAATCTCCTACAATAGCCTTTTCTTTAATGTCCCATCTGGCCTACTTATCTGTTTTGAAAGGACTTGTATTAACTTCTCCTCTCATATGATGTTGAATTTTTTACAAGGTTTTATGATGTTGAATGTGGTTGGGAATGTTGTTCAGGTCAAAGGATGGATTAAATTTCTACTATGGGTGATTCATGTTAAATGAATTTTGTACATGAATGACTAGATGGGAAATTGCCTTGAATTTCATAACCCACATTCTCCAATCATTAGAACTATGCCATACATAATTTCTGGAAATATGTGATATTGACATTTAAAATACTAAGTAGTTGAAATATAAAATGTTTATTAAACAACAAGAACATCAAGCTATCAATAGCATCCAGAGTAAGAATTCTGAGTTTTACTCTGCAGTTCAACACAGTATTATGACAAAAGAAAGAACATTAGACTGGGATCCATCCTGATGGTTGGAGTACAATTTTCCAATCAAGTGGGAAGCCACAGGGTTGAAGCTCAAAGAAATACATGACCCTCAATACTACTTCATTCCATTTGCTTGATGCTTGGCCAGAAGAAATGCTCAAGCTTAACCATTAATGTCTGACTGCAGAAAAGGAATAAGAAGTAGCAAGTACCAAGTAGGCCTATCAATACTGATTTTAGCCAATAAGCCAACACTGTTTGGCTTATTTGAGAGTTTCATCCAATGCTTTTCTTTTTAAGCTAGAAAAGATAATACCTCAATCACTGCACATACAGCATTCTCTGCCAACAATAAGGATATACCAGTTAATTTCAGCATGTATCTATGCATATATGCATCTGTGAGATGAGCAGCACAAAATTTGATTTGAGAGGGAGGAGTGGGGAGAGAGGCTCTCATTTTTCAACCATCTCTAGGCAGCACCCAATCAAAGACTTCAGAAACATAAAATTCCATTAAAACTATAAAACCAAATGGACTAAAATATTAAAAACAACAAAAACCTGGTGTCATATCAAATTTCTAAAGTGTGGTTATCTAGTCTTCCCTTAGACTTTGGAGGAAAAACCAAGATTTAGATTTAGCCATAAATGTCTCTCATCTAGAAATTGTTTTGCAAGCCAGTATAAGGTTACCTATATCTCACAAACTAGGAGGAATATGCAGTGCATTGATACACATTTATTTCAAGCTGACCTAAAATGGATTAATCAAGTGTACGAGTTTACAGTTTAAAATTCCTTGCTATATTATGAAATATTTTCCCATTACCTTTGCAATTCTTTATGTGTGCAATAGTATATTTTTAATTAACATGATACCTTACTCTTTGCATTTCTCCAAAGTTGTAATTATATTTTCAAAAAATGCACCAAGAGATTAAAAACTCCAAAAATGTGTTTTGGGCATGGATATATGCCTATGGGCTCTGGATTCAAATTCTTCCATGAACAGGTTTGCAAGATCACAGCTCACCAGCTCAAATCCCCCAGCAACTAAGACTAACCTGAGCACAACCAGGCCCCCACCCAAGCAGAACACACCACCGCAGCCCCAACCATCGAGAACACAGCCAATCTTCCCACCTACCAAGTCAGAACACCAGCCAAATCCCCTATACCTCCAATCAAAGTCACGACCCCACTAGCAGTAAAAGCAAGAATCAGCTGCAATGCTCACCATTACTCACGCAAGCACAGATGCTGAAAGAAAACAAAGTCCTGAGATGATGAATGAGACTTTCACTTGAAAACGTTGCCCTAGTATATTTCCGAATTTCTACGGCCGAAGAAGAACGCGGAATAACCAAAGACCTCACATCACAAATACTCGTGATAACCCTCAGGAATAACAAATAGGCACCTCTTACGGAAGGAAACACCATCCCTGACCAGGACTTAATGAATAAACTTGAAGTCCAAGAGCTGTCCATTTTTACTGGACCATTCCACCCTTCCCTTCTACACGAAATAATACATCCGAGATACATCCATAGATCCAATTATCCTAGTACACTACCCCACTTAACTCCAACTTGTCTCCACAATTCCCACACCTAACACAGCAGCCACTCTAAATCGCATTTCCTATAAAAAACGATGAATGGCCCTCCTCTTACTGTGTACACAACTAGCAATAACTGAATCTACTCCCTTCACACCAAAAGTATTCCTCCTAGCCAATCACACAAAAGAACCTTCTCACACCTTCACCTCAACTAAGCACAAGATTCCATACCCCTTACTTGGGAGCAAAAACCCAAAACAACTTGCGCTTCTGGAGAGATCTGAACACAGACCACCTTTCAAGACAGACACACATACCACACCAAACTTCAGGAGAAAACATACAACCAACACCAGAAACACAAACTCCTCACCCCGCTCTCACAGCCACACGATGAAACAAACAGTGCACCAACAACCTCAACAAGATCCTAATCTGAAGCGAAACCAATTCCTTTCGAAAAATTCCAACTTTTGCCTGTTGCTCGCAACACCACATCCCACAGAAAACCATATCCGCATATGACGGAGTTGAACCAGCCGCGAACCAAACCAACCATCTGATGATCTGCTAGAGAATCAATCTCGATATCACAACATCTTCGCACTAGCAAAACCATCCCAAAAAGCAACTTATCCAAAAAGAGAACAAACTGCAACATACTTAACCTGAATAGAAGACACAGCATAATTATTCCTACCACAGACTAAGGCAATCACAGTGGTTATGACAAGGAACATCTGACCTTACCACAACCCAAGTTAACCAACTCACCAAACCCCGAATACAATACTCCTCAAAGCACTACCCCACCAACTACCTAGAATAAAAACCACCAATCCCAAAATAAAAGCCTCCCCCATCAGCCGAAGAAATCCAGCCAAAGAATCATACCTACGAAAACTAATCATATCCAGATGCCTAAGCTGTTATGTTCTCCCTCCAAATACACAAAGACAGAACACCTACTATGTACCCAATATCCGTCTCATATGCTCACCTCTAAACAAACTAGCCAAACTGTCTCGTCCAATACAATACCACCACATCGCAGAATCCATATCCAAACTTCTTACATGGTACAGAACTTCATGCTCCAGTTTCCATTGCTAATCATATAAAGAATCAACCCTAAATCTTACAACCCCAGATGGCGACCCTACTAGTGAGCTTCGATTTGTCACTATTTTCCCTGCTCTCATCCCAAGTCTGCCCTAAAATAAAAGAAGCCTTACAGCCATCCATAAACATGAATACCAACCCGCTCTCTCAAGTACTTCCTAGATCTTTACCAACTCATCTCTATCAATACATACATTCACCTAACATATGCTCTAAGACCCAAAAATTAGCAACCAAATTAAAAGGACCACCAATCGATCACCCCTCTTCACTTGTCATCGCCCATTACCTTCCTATCTACATGGACACTTTAAACACTTAAGCTCTAGAAAAACATTCATGGATCACATAACCATAACGTCTGGGCTCAGGATACTGCTAGATCACCTTTCATATTTCTCTGGCCACTCGTAAAAAGAAAAAATGAACAACTCCTCATCACACCGCAACAGCCCTACACCCCAAAATACAATCACCATGGAAACATAGTCAACAATCAACTTCCCTTCTTTAGATGTCCTTAGGTTCATACAAAAATCCATACTGCTCCCTAGACCACACCACTCTACTCACGACAGAACACATTAACATACAAACCTGCCATACTGATCTACTATCATATGCACCTCTCACACCACCACCCAAGCACAATCTAATTCCGTAGCTGAAACACTTTCATTCCAGAACTAAATGCTTAGTCGGACATTTAACACACTTCTAAAAATCCAACTTACACGTTTATACCTCTCTACTTGAATTGTCACTTTAACAGCACAATGGATTCCCAAAAAGAATCTACATTTTACCCCTACCGTAATTCTACAAAGATAACCCCAACCCCAAAGCCCAAGACAGAGAACCATACTGACCAAAAGCCCTACCTCCCACACCAGTATATTAATAAGGCACTACAACAAAATCACAAGATCCTCCAACAAATCACATTTTAAAACGCTTCTTGTCCATCATACAGATTCTTTGTCCATTAGCACAAACAGAAAACAACCACCATCCTAAGAAACCCTAAAGACACAAATTCTCGTCATTTCTCAATCGGAATAAACAAGAGTATACAAAATCCTTGCACTCGCCTCGCGCCCACCCACGATCATAGTACAAATAGACTAACAGAAAATTAGTGCACGCATTAAGAACACAAGAATCTCACTACCAAAAACAACCACCCTACCTCCCTTCCCCTACGCCCACCACTCTCCAAAAGCCACTCATGACCCATGAAATTGACTTAAAATACCAAACTAATCGCCAACACCGAACATTTCAACAACACAATAATCTACTAGAGAACTAGAACCACAGAATAGAACAAACGCCTCCACTTAGCAATGAAAAACGTATGCTCTTATATACAACCTTTCTGTCTAGCTCCTACTACAACCCATCTTGTAACTAACCCTTGCTCTCCTCTCATCTGACATAAACGAGTACTTAATATGAAGAATGAATCACCATGACCCACACCCCACAAGTGCCACCAACAATCTACCAGCCACACTTCCTACCGCAGAAAAACAGGACTCTACACACAACAAAAGGAGACACGATCACTAACCAGTAACCATATTGCAGCTGCACCACTCCCACTTCAACCTCCTCCTACCCCAACAGAAGCAAACTGACACCCACCATGAAGTGTTGGCACGACCACGAACACGAAGCCAAACACAACAAATCTCCACAGCCTCATCCCAGCTCAAATTCCCCCCAGCAACCAACTAACGTGCATCACCAACCACCTCCCACCTCAAGTAGAGACACCACCCTCAGCCAATCAAACACAGCACCCCCCTATCCAAATCAGAAAACACCAAAACCCCCACCCAATCAATTCCACACCCCTCACTAGCGTTAAAAGAAGAAGCAGTGCACCTCACATCTACTTTGAGAAGCCACAGTAGCTGCAAAGAAACAAGCGCCTGAAATTGATGATGAACTTCATCGATAACGTTGCCCTAATACTTCTCTTCATATTCATTCTCTCATTCCCGAGTGGTATAGATAAACCCAGATAATCCAATGATCCACTCATTCTTCCATCTCAATTCATGGCTTCTGTAATTCGTAGTCATTTCCCATTCAAATTTGAGGCTTTTTTACTGCATTTTTTTTGCTTTTTTTTTTCATTTCTTTTTAGGGTGGGGCGTAGCTTATTCTTCTGGTTGGTCTGTCCTCTCATAATGCTATGTGCCAGCATGTAATTTAACAGTGAATTTTTCCTAACCTACGCCTTCTGAGTTTTTCCAGGTTTATCATTTGCTTCCTTTGGGTTTCCCTCTATCTAGCTATTTGGCTGCTATGTTTTTTGTCTGTCTTGAAGCACTCTTGATGTATCCGTGCTGTTCTAGTATCTTTACTTATTTATATTACTGTGCGATTGACCTCTTTACTGTAGCATGGCAAGGATCAGCATGTTCTCAATATGTCTTTGGTTCTCTCAGGGTTCTCTGTTATTGTCCTTTGGTGTGTTTTTTGTTGGATCAGGTTTGATTTTGTTCTTCTTGGAACTCAATTGTCTGTCAATACTTCCAGTCAGGGTGCTATTATTTCAGTCTTTATATTGTGTTTTACGCCTATTGACAGCTCGTTTGGTTCTGGATAAATTAGTTTTCGCCTACGAACTTTATTCTGTGTCTTGGGTTGTGGTTGGATTGCCGTTGAGGTAGCGGTCTGGCGTGTGTCGTCTTTCTTTGGATATTGGATGTGCTCCAGCGCGCGGTGCCCTATCTGCTTCTTTTTCGCTAGATTGTCATCTAGAATTGTTAGCTTTATTTGTTATTTCTGTTCCATGGTGAAGCTTGATTTGTCGACTCCGGTGTTGTTGCTTAGCTTTCTCCTTGTGTTAGTACAATTGCTGTAGTTTTCTTTTCCCTGGGGCCAAATCTACACGAACGTGTCATCGATTAATCTCTTATGCACTAGTTTGTGTTTGTGCCCTTACCTGTGTGTCCACTACTAACGGCTTAGATTCCAAATCTTCCCATCATGAATCATGTTTTGCATCATACAAGATGAATTCAGACATACAAACCCTGAAAAATGGATAACAGCATAATCAATACTCCCAGCAGAACCAACAGCATATGCCACAGTAGTAATGGATCAGAAAGACTATAAAAAAATTGACAGACCTATGCGTCACTCTCATCCCACACATTTAGCTACAGACCTACTCCAAATCTCCACATACAATACCTATAAATCACAGGACCCAAAACCACATATCTAGAAAATTAACCAAGAAGAGAAAAATTATAACCAGCCACAAAAGCAAAGAAATCCAGACAGACATCATCCCAAGCAGAAAAAATCTTTCGTAGATGCCCCAAATTATATGGCTCCCAAAAATACACAAAGAAGCATACCCCAACCCATAGTCAGCTCTATAGGAGCTACCATTTACCAAAACCTAGACCAAATACTAGCAACAGACAACTACTAGCCCCATGCTGAAAATCAGCAGACTTCATATGTTACAAAACTCATAACCACTCTCTAGAAAATGATCAAAGATCTACACGTTAGAACAAAATCTTCTTTGTAAGCTTTCGACGTTGTTTCACTATTCCACTCAAGTCCCATAAAAAAACTTCTTAATCATCAAAAATAAATACCAACCACTAAAGTACCTAATGATAACTAACAGAACACTTGCCTAACCAAACACAAATTCTCATATACCTAAGACAAAGATAAAAGTAAATGAAGATGCCCCTATGGATCACCACTGTCCACCCTTGCATGCAAACCTGTTCATGAAGAATTTGAATCAGAGCCCTGGTAACTGCCACCCACAAACCAACTAATGTCTAAGATACATCCGATGACACATTTGTGATTTGGCGCCCATGACCATAAGAATAACCTAACTTCCTTAAACACACCTTAAACAACAGCACCACCCCAACATAATTCACCATGGAAACGGAAATAACATAACAATCTACCATTCTAGATTACTAATCTTCACATCAAAACAGATGGCACACTGGATCTAACACCATTTATACTCAACGAAAAAACACACACCAATCCGCTACTCTTCAACGCCCAATTCCCATCCACCAACTCAGTCAACAGATAATATTCCGTACTAAAATACACCTAATTTACCAGAACCAAACGCCTGCATATAAGACAACATATAAAGATTTTAACTATTGCACCCTGACTGATATTATTGACCATCCAATTGGCTTCCAACAAAAACCTAAAATTCAACAACGCTGAGTCCCACAAAAACACACCAAGATCATAACAGGACGCTGGAAGACAACAGACCTTATTGGAACAGCTTCTTGCCCTACATAAGAGGTACTACAGATTAAAATCAGTTAAGATAACTACACCAGCATCACTCAAGACTCCTAAACAGACAAAAAATAGTCACACATCCTGAGAACCCAAAGACCAAAATTGACCTGGAAAACCATATGCATATACCAAATTTTCCCTTGTAAAACCTATATGCTGCCACAACATGGACAACCAATAGAATAATATAGAGACCCGCCTGGAGAAGGACAAAAATGCAGTAAAAAAGCTGAACACACCTTGCCTCACTAGTCCACTACATGAAAACCCACAGTACAACATCAAGCTCAATGGCCATTAAAACCTATCCACCTACGTAGGAAAACCCCCACCACAATTCACTCAGAAAGCCATAGAAATTGAAAAAAAAGAACCTGAAAGCTATGAATGAAAAAGATGGATTCGCACCAGACTTGTCATCATTTGGAAGCCGTGATCACGTTTCATCTAGAATATGGAGAAGGATCGGTCCACGACACAGAAGGCCAGCGAAACAGCGGGCTGGTCACAAAGAGATCTCCTGCTGGAGTAGGGCTCCACTCGTGAAGACGCCTCGGTCCCCACCATCACCAAAGGTGTAACCAGCTGCTAATGTAAAGCAGCTCTACATGAGAGCACGTCCTTTCACCGGAGCCAAGGCTGCACTTAAACCTCCAACAAAAACAGAGTTTTGCCACCATCAAAAGGCCACAAAACAACAGACAAAACCCAGAAACACATCAATCAAACTCCAAGTCCAATGAACACAGACCCAGGCTCCTAGCCAATCAGAATGTACCAGCCTCAAATTTGAAACTAGGAACTAACTCAGTACAGAAGCCTGATGATAATTAACATGTGGTTCCATAGCTGGGAGTAATCCTATTAAATTCAGTGTGACTTTGAATATGAAAATGAAGAACTTTTCTGGTAAAACATTTAAAAATAAAGGCATTACATTGCTTTCATTAGTTAAAATGTAGACAAGATATGACATCAAGAGAGAGAGAGAGAGAGAGAGAGAGAGAGAGAGAGAGAGAGAGAGAGAGAGAGAGAGAGAGAGAGAGAGAGAGAGANCAATCTTTTTTGTACCAGGGACCAGTTTCACGCAGAAACACTTTTTCAAGGACCAGTAAAATCAATTCTTCCCCAATAGTAAAGGGCTTCTTAGCTTTAGCTAATATAAAATATATATTTTAACCATGATTATTAATTCTTTGCAGCCCGGTACAAAATGATCCACGGACCGGTACCTGTCTGGGGCCCAGTGGTTGGGGACCTCTGGTCTAGAGTGCATAAAATACAGATTGTATCCTTTTCTGGATTAGCTCCTTGTTTCCTGATCAATGAACAAATCTTGAAATATTCAGTTGCTGGGTTCTTAGCCATCAGTAACTATACTATAGGAGGTAATCAGAAATAAACTATAGGGACTTGATTTAATCCTGGTTATTGCTGTTACAATGTAGGGAAGCATGAAAGGATCTACAGTTGAGTATGACATAAACAGTTGGATCCATTATATTCTTCTTTATCTGGCATTCTCCAGAACTATTGGGGCTGTAACTGCCAGATTCCCCAGCCAACATGCTAAAGGCCATACTGCTAGATTTCAGTGACCTAATTCCCAGTTAGAATCATTTGAAGCTCATTGATGGGAAGCAGAAGAACAGTGGGATCAATTTAAAGACATTGTTAAGAACAATAATGAAAAGATATTGCCAAAAATCAAGACAAGAAGGAACCAAACTGAATCTGAAAACATACCTTGGAAATTGCTAAAAAGATAACAAAATGCAAATCAAGAAAGACAAAAATGTCAGGAAGGAACTTTAAAAAGAATTTCAAAAAGCTGTTATGAGATACAAGAATCAATATTATAAGGCATCAAAGAGAGAAACAAATATGGGGAAAAAAGAAAAATGTTCCAAAAGACTCAAAAAGAAATGTTAACCTTGAATTGCTATGTATAGTAATGATATCAATAACCAAGATAAATGAAAAGATATTCCCTACTTAGAAGAACCTCTAGAACAAGTGATGAAGTTAAATCAACTCTTCAATCATTAACAATTGAGAATATGAATTCATGGAATATCTACAAATAATAGGAAGCCACACCAAAGAAGAAGAATCTGTAAAAGTTCTAACTAAAGGCTAGGTCATACTGGCCGACAGACACAAAACATATGCATAAAGGACATAGCGGACAAGCAAAATTTCTGGGGTGGCTCCATCCGTTGTCATCCACTCCAAAAAGTGGTGAAAATTTACATAAACAACAGAAACGGAAAAGACAGAAAAGAATCGGACATGGTAGATGTAGAGGGATGTTAAACGGAGATGTTCATAGGTTATAGCCTAAGCGGAATGACAGTGGTGGAAGCGGATGACAACTCCCAAAGGGATTCCGGAGACAAAATTTCAAAAATGGAGCGCATAGCTGAAGGGCAGATTCATAGCGGATGAAGCGATGCATCAACGGAGGCCAAAATAGGAAGGGCAAAGTGGTGCCGCAGCGGATGTATAATCCGGATGCAAAGCGTTCACTATGCGCATTGCGGGGAGTATGAATTGCCATCAAGCTCCGACAGATATAAAAAGGATGGCAGCATGCCATGCAAAGTCCAGCATTCAGGGGAAAGATTGTGCCTGCCACTATACATTCTAGGAGGAAACACCAGGTTTGTCAGTCAGGGAAAAAAGAGGAAGCCTGTGCCTACTGGCATTCCAGCCCTGGGCAAGAAGGACAGAACCAGAATCCCACCCTCTGGCACTGACTCTGAACCTCCTGCTGCTGGTGGTGCTGCTACTGCTGCTCGCTGTGGTGGACCAAGCGCCAAGGCCCTCAAGCCCTGCTGGGCTGAAAGGCCTGCTTGCTCCAGCCCCCTGAAGGCCCTGCTGCTCAGCCCCTGAAGGCCCTGGGCTTGCTGCAGCCCCTGAAGGAGCCCTGGTGAAAGCCCTGCCAGAGGAAGGAAAGCAAAGGGAAGGAGAAGGAGGAGAAGAAAGCAGTAACCATATCTGAGGACCATGAGGATTGAGGTGCATGGAATGGCTGAGGGAGAACAAGTACCAGGTCTGTGAGAAAGGGCCACAGACTTCTATTTGCGACACCAAGAAGAAACATGGCAGCTTGGAGAGACAAAGGCAGAGAGCCTGCGGTACACTGCAATGTACCGCCTGGGAATGGTGAAGCAAATGCACACCTGGTATGGCAGCTACACCTCTAAAAACTGGGCAGGCACTGTCAAGCTCACTGACCAGGAGAATGTAACCGTCATGGCCAAGTACAGTTTCCTTGAGAGGTGAGATCCACCACTGAGGAGCAGCGCCCTCTCACCGCTCTCTCCTCAGACAAGCCCACAGATAGCCAGTTCTCTTCCAGCCAGGAGCCAGCGAGCCTTTGCAGGCAGGATTGTCTTCAGAGGGCCCCATGGACAGAGACCCCTCCAACAGTGCACTCCCCATAGCCAGCAGACTTGGAGGATCCCCTGTCACAAATGAAGGAAGAAGCGCAGCAAACACAGAGGCCAACCCACACCCACGACCCACACCCCAGTTCCAGAGGATGCAGGCAGAGAGCAGACTGGAGGGCCAGAAACCAACAGGTGCTATCGAGTCAGGGGACACAAATGAAGACCAGCACAGAACTTCTTCCCTCAGCTGGTCCACTTGGACAGAGGATCCTCGGGCCCGCCACACTCCTTCAGTCACCTATGTGAGCCACACCCTCAAGGGACCCTCTGCCCTGAGGCGCCAGTACCAAGGTGATGAAGGAGAAAGATAACAGCACTTCTGCACAACCCTCAAGCCCAGCCCTGAAGCTGCTCCTACCCAGTCAGGTCTGCCCTCCACTCCAGGTAATGTCGGCAGCCTCCAGCGGATTCAACACAGCCCTCTCATCTACCAAGGCTACGACTTCCAGGACTTTCCCACATGCGGCAAAACAGACCTTCCCAGTCCAGGCCCAGGTTCATCGCACGCGACACAGACTCCAGTCCTCACGCCAGTTGCAGACCAAGACAGTCCCAACTGACACTCCTCCTTCCTCTCACCCCAACAGCCAGCCCAGTCAATGGATAATCTGTAGCATCCAGTCCACTGGGGGCTCACATCTCAGGTCCTTGATGAAGCGGGCCTTTACAACATCACGAGGACTGGAGTAGCTCTCAGGAGCAAGCTATTTCCTGAACACACCATCCCTGTTGTATATCTCAGGGGCCAAGGCACCCCAATGGCGCCTTTCGCACTCTCAAAGCACATCCCTCATAGCCACGCACCCACCTCAAGGCCACAATGTCTACCCTTAACAGCTGAGACCATGACAGATGACTCAGAGTGACTGAGATAGTGTCAGAGACATGAGTTGTTGTTCACTCGCTTTTAGGCTTTCCTTAAGTAGTATAGGACAGAGCTTATCTTGTTCAATGTTTGCCTTTTTTAATAAAGTCATATCAGTTTCTACTTAAGACAGTTACATAAGAGGTTATCTTGCTTAAGACACTTGTTAATTTTTTCTACTAGTAAGAGTGTTGGTGAAAAACTTTTAACCAAAATGGTTAAGCCTTTGCATGCTTTGGTGGATAGATTAAGGATAGTTGTGGCACAGATAAACCTCCAGTGCAAGCATAGTGGGACTGTAGTGGTCCCCCATCCAGCTACACAGCAATATGGCCTTTTATTATCAACAACAATTTATTCATTGATCAAGCACATTTCAAAATAAACAAAGCTCTTATTAATGCCACTAATTTATGTAGGACCAATCATCATACATGGCACAACACTCTGATACAAGAGTTTATGCAACAGGCTGCAAGGAAGCATCCCATTAATCATCTATCATCCTGTCTTGCCACTCATTGCTCCATCTGGGGAGTGCATCAGTGTCTCAGTGTAGGTTGCGCTGCTTTCCCTTCACAATGAAGCTCTGTTGGGGCCCTTGTACATCCACAGTGTCTATCAGGTTTTGTCCTTGCCTCATTCACGCAGGCTGACCATGTCCCCATTCCCTTGTTTGACAGTCGCGACAAGTCTGTTCGGCAACAACTGGGTAGCGGGTGCACATGAGATTGTGCAGGATGCAGCAAGCTTCTCCACGATGCTGCTCGACAGTCTGTGGCTTCAATGCGCATGGTGGTGAAAGAAGTATCTGGAATCTGTTTGCCAGGATGCCAAAGGATTCTCCCACCACCCATCTTGCCCTGGACAGCCTGTAGTTGAGATCCTCTTCATGGTGAGGTAATCTTGAACTGTATGGTCTCTATGTGATAGGTTTCTGAGGGAGAAAGGGCGTATTCAACCAATGATGAAGTAGGGCACATCTTGTGCTGTCAATTGGGTAGGGGTTCTTGGAACTGGAAAATCCATGATGAGAGTTGCGTTCCAGCCGCAATGCCTTGAGATCACTTTGCGTTTGTATACCGTGGGCATCTGAAGCTAACCCGTTGCCTGAAGCATCGATTACGATGAACTGTAGTCAGCATCAACCATGGCAAGAGGATGATATGAAAAGAAGCCCTTCGTAGTGAAATAAGTGACCTGAGTTGGCTGGAGCTTCTGCAGGCCACGTGCTTCCCTTATGGGAGAGAAATGGGAACGGTGGTGGGGAAAGTTCCACCTCTGATACCACTATTGCTGGCCAAGTTCTCCAGCTTGTTCAGTGGTGGGGGCACTTGAGGAGCTCCTCCATGTTATTCTTTGAGTATGGCCTGCATGCACTCTCTGACCACAATGCTGATGGGTTGTGTGGCAACCCTCCAGGTGTACTGCATGTCCTGTATGTGGTCCAAGGCCAGGTGGCGCAGAGTCGTGACAACCTTCAGTCGCAGGGTCCAGGTTGGCATGGAAAGTTTGATGGCTAGCTTGGTCAACACTGGGTCTCAGATGCTCTGCAACTTCCGTCAGAACATGGCTGGTAGCCAGTCCCTCAAAATGATGGAAGCATGAGGGTCTTCATTCCTCCACTACCATCAACTGGTCATACAGTCCAAACCGGACCCACACAGCTCTTGGATGTCTCTTTCTTTCTCCTTCTGTATAAAAAGGTGAAACAGTCTGAACAGGTTTGGTTCTGGTGATGAATGATCGCAGGTACCAATATGGACTGTGTCATGATCCATCGTGGAGAACAATTGATGATGTGAACGATCAAGCCAAGGGTGAAGAGGTCTGTACACCATGGCTGCCTGGACTCATACTGAGATCCATGATTTTCTCCCCCCTTTTTTTATAGGAAATATCGGTAGTTCCGCTAGTTGTCCTTCTACAAAACTCTAGACATAACACTGAGACATCCTAAATATAGCGAGATACATCCAGATACAAACCTTTTGTCCATTTTAATCCCTTTATATACGAGATGCAGTGTGCTTACATCCTTTCTATTTTCCGTGCTACTTAACGGCTGTGCAGAAACGTTTCCATGCACGCTTTCGTTCCTCCCTCTTTCCATTTTCAGCTGCAGTGGATGTGAGTTGAGGGGATGGCCAGAGGATGCAGAAAGGATACAGCGGACGTTTAATGGATGATAATGGACATAGAACATTTGTTGCCTGTATATGTCGCAGATGTACATCGTACACGGTGGAAAGTTCAGCCGCTCACAAAGTTTTGTGCAGCTCAAAACTTCTTGGATGGATGAAATCTCAGTGGACGGATGCTCGAGGGATGGAGCGTATGAAACACGTATGCAGTGAATACACAATGGATGCATAGCATTTTCCAGTGGATGGCAAGCTTTTTTTGCATCCGTAAGTGTAGTGGGACAGGGGCTTAAGCTGTCCCAGCAAAACTGGATTAGCCTAACAAATTGGAAGAGGCCAATCTATATACTAATACCTAAGTAAAAAGACAAAACAGAGTGGACAAAACATCACACAATAATTTAATTTCACATTCTAGCAAAATACTACATAGGACATCCAATAGAGATTACAATCATACATGAGAAGAGGGAGGGAAGGAAGCAGAAAGAGAGGGGGAAGGAAGGGGGGGAGAGGGAGAGAGAGAAGGGAGAGATGCCAAATATTCAAGATGGTTTAGAAAAGACTGAGGAATATGAGACATAATTGATGATCCACACTGGATAATTAACAAAACCAATTTGTAAGGACTTTTGCTTCTATCAGGGCAATCTGTGGAATGTCTTTAGAAAAATGGGAATCTCAAAGAATGTCATTGTCATTGTGAAAAGTATTTGTCGTATATATAGTTCAGGAAGTCACAATGTGGACAAATGGTGAAATAGACTAACTCAGAATTGACAAAAGAATGACAACGCTATATATTTGCCCTTTATTATTTCAATCTGTATACATTTTGAGGGAAGGTGAATTAGAAAATGATTAACGTGGTTTAAAATTAGAGGAAAAAACTTTAATAACCCAAGCTACAGTGATAACACCACACTGAGAGTCAAAGTTGCATATGCAAGCTTTTGTAATGAAAGTCAGGGAGCAGAATAAAAAAATAGAACTAAGATTAAATATAAAGAAGACCAAACTAATGACTACAAGGACAGTAACCTGCTTTAGAACTTACAGTGAAGATACTTCTCTTCAGCTATTAACAGTGAAGGAATCATCTGTCAAGAAATGTACCACAGACTAGCACTTGGCATAAGACCTTTGAAAAGATATTTAAATGGTGAGATATGCCTATACCTACAAAGATCAGATTGGGGCACCCAGTGATATTCTCTGTGATACAATACAAAAGCAAAGGAGAAAGCTCCTGAAATTACCATGGACAGGAAAAAAAAATGAACAAATCAATCCAGAGTTTTCACTCAACGCTCAAAGAATCAGGCTTAAATGATCATATTTTATATACATAATGTGAAGATCTAGTTCTCTGCAGAGGTGTATAATGCTGTGAAAAGTGGAAGGAAAAAGAAGAGGAAGACCAGCAATTACTCAATTATAGTGGTAATGGGTGCACCATTGGAAGACCTGAAGGATCAAGTTCAGAAGAAGCCATCCTGGAAAAGCAATCTATATACTGTATTTGGCTGTTAAGAGTCAATACATGCTTGATGGCAAATGAACTCAATTTCATCGAGGGCCACACAGGGGTGGGATTCTACAGGTTTGCACCTATTCGCTAGAACCAGCTGTTAACATTCTAAGCAGTTCGGAGAACCGGTTGTTAGAAGAAATTACTGGCCTAACCCTATAAGGAAGGCAGGAAGGAAACATTCTGGTGTTGCTTACAGAAACTGCTTCTCCATTAACCCTTATTACATTCTTGGTAGGACTGNAGTTTTTTTTTTTTCTCCTTTGCTGGTACTTTGCTTGTGTGGAGTGACCATTCAAACTTACAATGGCACTGAAAAAAGTGACCTGTGACCATATTTCATATTTACAACTGTTGCAGCATCTCCATAGTCATGAGAGGTCGGGCAAGGAAATGCATGCCACAATGTGAGTGATGTTGAGTTGGCCACACCCAGCCAGTCACATAACCACCAAGCCACGCCCACCAACTAAGCCACACCTACAGAAGCAGTTGTTAAAAAATTTGAATCCCACCCCAGGGCCACATCATGGTTGTGTTGACTTCAGGAGGGGTGGTGTGTGTGTGGCCAGGGTGGGCATTGCCAGCTTGATGTCACTCATGTCTGTGGCACTTGTGGTAGCCAGAGTTCTCTGTCAGTGAAAACAGGCTCATGAGCTCATTTTCAGCTGGGACAGTCTCCTGCAACCCTCTGCCAGTGAAAATGGAGCTCAGGAGAGCCGAGCTCCATTTTCACTGGCAGAGGCACTGTGGGCCAGTCCTTCACTGTTTCCAGGGTGACCTTCTGGGCCAGATCTAAGCAATCCATGGGCCAGATCCAACCCACAAGCCTTGAGTTTGACACCCCAGTTCTAGAACATTACTGCCAATATTTAAGATTAATAATGAGGAATTCAGCAATTCACTTATCTGATCTGTCTCTCTGGGTAGCTTAGAAACAATCCTGTAGACAAAGCTGAAAGGATAGAGGAAGTTCCAGTGGCAGCCTCATGCTCAAGGACATCAGATCCATAAAATAAAACACCAGCCTTAAAATCAGCTGTTAGAGATGCTGGATACCATAAAAGTTGCAGTCTTAATTCACATTTCTCTAGTGTTTGAGCAAACATAAAATATGTTTGTCCCTGATCACACATCACTAACTTGAACCAAAAATCATCTTGATTGTGAAAGTGAATATAGATTATGTAATTGGGGAGCGACCTGACTTAAAATTTTAAACATACCATCTTCAATTCCACACTGAATGCTACACAACCCTTGGTGCTACAGTAAAGCCCATCAGATATGTTGAATGAAGAAAAAGATGATTAACAGTGCAATTTTTCTAGAAGTTACTTTTATCTGTTGTATCTTGATTTCTGAACAAGAGGTAGGGGGTAGGGGAAAGGTTTGTACTCATTTGTTAATCTCTGTGTTTTATATTCTGCCATTCAAAGTTATATTCTACTATAACTTGCAACATTCACATGCTGTTTTCAAATTAGTTTTGTGAATGTTAACCTTTGCTAGTTAAAATCAGTTTACTTCAATGCCTTTACTAAGCAAAGGCAAAAGGAGACCTTTATGATGCTTAATGTCCTAATGTCAGATTTAACACACATCACCTTTTCCAGGATTATAGCCCAACTCTTTAGGGAAGAAAATGACTATTTTAAAAGTAAGCACACAATACCAGGTAAAATCATAAAATAACAGCAAAATGGCATTTTCAATTTTTTTTATGAGCAGGAAATAATGCACATAGCTAGCACTCTGGAAGATTGTGACACCTCCTTCTTTAAATTTAAAACTTATTCCAGAAAATGTTATGCTCCAATGAAATATAACAATGAAATTGGGCAGGAGAGCAGTAGGACCAGCCATTCAGTTTACCTGGTTTTTTTTGCAGTGCTCTTCAGTTCAAATGATTAAAATCTGTTTTTAATACATAGGTCTACTACTGTATATGGAACAGGAGTTCCTCATATTTCAGCCCTTTTTTCATGGTGAAATCTCGAGCATCAGCCTGCCTGATTTAAATATTCTGAGTGCCTGAATGATAAGCTACATTTCTTTGAAATGCCTGTGTTTGTTATTAGTAAGTAGATTCATGCCAAGACATTCCTTTGTTATGCAAATCTTGACTGGAAACATCAAATCATGTTACTTTCTCAAGTTTCCCTCCACATTAAGGTGTTTCTGACGTCTCACACTATCAATAGCAGAACAAGCAAAATTGTGGTTTCTGGATATTTCAATTCCCATACACTCCAGTCAGAAATAATTGATAGTGATTGTTGTAGTTCAAAGTACCTCTCCCAGCTACAAACTATGACTGATCACTGCTTGTTATCTGCAAATTTTTTAAAAAATCTGCTGATTAAAATAATTGAAATTAAAATTACAATGAACTAGATAAAGGAGCATGGGAAAAACAACATCAAAGCCACTCTGACAAATGACCCACATACACACATAAACATAACACACAATCGCTCACACATGGAGGTAACAGTGACCTGGGACAAGCAATAAAGGAACATTACTTCATAATATTATTCATATAATATGAAACTTCAAATAAAAGCCTTAAGGGAGAAAAATAAGGAAGTATTGGTATATGAAAAAAAAATTACATGCACTTGGGGGAAAAAAGAGCTTTTCAAAAGAAATTATGTTGGTCAGAGACTGGAGAGATGGTTGTTGAAGTGTAATTGAACTATGGGTGACTTTGAATGAATCCCATTTTTCTTAGATTCACTGACACCATATGCCTGTTGTGAGGATAAAATAAGATGACCTAATATGTACTGTGCTGAGCTTTTCTAAAGGAAACATGTAATTATCAAATGGTGATGGTATAAGTAGCATTCTAGTTTTTTTCTGTTTCATACTTAGAGTTCACTAAATTTGCTTATCTCTATAAAACTACATTCTGATTTCCTTCCTATTGTATTCAGATAATAATAATTAAGTTACCATGCCTCTATCGCACTTCCAGTTTTAGGATCTATCATCCCCAAAGAAACAGAGAAAGATGAATGCAAATAAGTTAAAGCTCCAATATCGAAACTCATTTTGCAGGGTATACTTTAACAATAGTTATTACGAGCTACAAGATTGATTCAATTCACCAGACCTTTTCATTTTGACATTATTGTGAATGTTAGTTGTTTCTGGTTTCCAGTTCTACTTCTAAAGGCATTCCAGTTGATTTCCAGTGAAACATATATCTTTCAAACAAAGCAAACCATGCTTTCCGGGCCATACTCTTTTTTAAAAAAATGCAAATAGAAGGGGAACAAAAGAAAAAAAATTCAGTCAGGTTCTCAGTGTGCTGCTGCACTTTAATACAAATATCCATTTGCAGATGTATTAACAGGGAAAGTACAAGATGATTGCCAAGAACATATGCTCAAAAATAAAACTGTTTAGCTATGAATTAAACTTCTTTCCTTAAGGATATTATGGATCATTTGTAACGTATCTCACCCACTGGTTTCTGGAAATAATCATGGAATTATAAAAATTCTATGGCACTTAAATGATTTTTCAAAAGAAAAAAACAGTGTTGTTATTCCAAATTTAAAAAAAAGAAAAATAGTCTGGAGGTAGTACATTTCATTTATATTATACATGGAACTCCCCTCTGACTGACCCAGAGGTGAGCTGATCTATTTTATAAAAAGAAAAAAGAAAAGAGAAGGATTAGTTTATTTCTTAACCCAATTTTAAACTAGAGGCTTTTAAAGGCTAGGAATATAGTCTCAAAGATGTATTCATAGTCATCGTCATCTCGCACACACACACACACACACACACACACAAGCCACATCAAAAGTCTTTGAAAATTATTGTCAGTGAAACAAGTAATAAACAAGTGGTTGGTCTCACTCTCTAAAAAGTTTATCAGCCAGTTTCACTGGAGGTTTTTAAGAAGAGATTGGACAGCCATTTGTCCAGAATGTTCCAAAGATGCTTCCCCCCCACTACCACCCCAGCTCAAAAAAAAGGGCAACTGGACTTTCTTTGTTTTTCCTTGAAGATATTTCTTTTCTCATCCAAGAAGCTTCTTCAGTTCTGACTGAATGGTGGGGAATGGACGGATTTATATTCCTTGCAGTCATCTAGTTGCATCTAGTCATCTAGCACTCTGAAGGTTGGTTGTTAGCACAGGTGGGCATCAAAAATTTTAGCAAAGGGTTCTCTGCCTGGTTACTGGGTGGGCATGGCCATGGTAGGCATGGCTAGTCAGACTCCTGCACCATGGCGGTGGGGGTATTTTTACTTTCACTGGACTCCAGAGGCTTTCCTCAAGCCTCTGAGAGGGTGAAAACAGCCTCCCTGGGCTCCAGAGGCTCCCTGGAAGCAGGAAACAAGTCCACTTCTGGCCTCCATGAACTTCCAGGAGGCCCATTTTTTGCTCTCCCCAAGCCTCTGCAAGCACCCTACACTTACCTGCATCCAAAGCAGGCTGCGTGGGACTCATGGGAGGGGCAGGGGGGGTGGGGCCAGCCAGGAGTGGGACTTGGGGTTCTCTAAATTGCATAAAATCTTAGCTAGGGGTTCTCCCAAACCCCTGAAAACCCCCAGCAGCCCACCCCTTGTTAGCATTCTGAACCTTCAGGGGCCAGTGGTGCAGAGTTCTGATCACTCCCACACAAATATCCTTATTTACATTTTGATTCTGATGACCCACAAAATGGGAGTGATCGGAACCCTACACCACTGAGCTCAAGGTTTGCCTACCAGCAATGTGGGAAAAGAAAAAGCACTAAACCACATTAAGGAATGCCTCCAAACTGGGCCTACATCAAATCCCCCAAAAGACCTTATAGGAGCTCTTCTATAAAAGATGTAGAAAAAGAACAACAAACGAAGCAATGTTGTCATTTCATACCCTGCGGGAATATCTGAAAAGCTCAAGAGGATTTTCAACGAACATAACATACATGCACACTTTATGCCTAAGAATCACATGCCTATTTCAATCAACATCAAATAAGAGAATCACTTATTCAAACATGAAGAAGAATTAAAAACAAGCATTATATGAAGATACCATTCTGGCTGTCAACCACAGAGGCCATGATCCATCCGAAAAGATTAGATGATAAGAAAAATGATAAGTTACAACAAATTATTAGATAACCAAGGGAAATTAAAGTCAAATCAAGAACTTAAAGAAAAGGGAATTTTAATTAATTGGTAGCCATATTTACAAATTCAAAACAAGTATAAAAAAGATTTAGAAGAATTCAGATTCGACAAAGGGAAAAATCAATTAGATAAAATCTTAATTGGACCATAACAAAAATTTATATCTAAATCATACAAATACTTATCAGACTTCAAAATGGAAATAGAAATTGTGAAGAATACCATGATAGCATGGGCGTGGAATTTTTGGACACAATATGGATTTAGAAGAATGGGAGAAATTATGGAGTACAAATTACAAATTAATGACATCTTTGGCATATAAAGAAAATTTATATAAAATATTTTACCTGTGGCATCTGGCCCTAATGTGACTGGCTAAGTTTTATCCTAATACAAGCCCAAAATGTTGGAAATGCCAACAAGCTGATGGTACCTTTTATCATATGTGGTGATTATGCCCTGAGACCAGGATTTATTGTACTAAAATTAAAAATTGGATACAGAAAATTACAGGACATCAAATTGAACCTAAACCAGAATTCTTCCTATTAGGAATAATTAAAGATCAATATCCAAAAGAAATAAAATATACATTATCTTACATATTCCAACAGCAGCCAGGATAGCTTTTGCACAAACGTGGAAAGGACCCAACACTCCCACAGAGGATTTAGTCATACAAAAAATAATGGATTGTGCAGAAATGTATAAACTTACATTAAAAATGAAAGAGAAGGAGCACCGCGAGTACTATTCAATCCGGCACAAATAATATGAATGGGTAGAGGATAGATATAAGAAGAAGAATTGTAAGAGACCTTAAGAAAATGATATGTAGATATATTAAAAAGATAGGTTTATAAGATAGAACTAACTATAGCTAAAGATAATAACTGTTCTGTATGCAAATTGGGTTACTCCAAAACATGCAAATCTGATTGGTCAACTAAAGTAAGCATTGGATTGGTTCACTAAGACCAATGCAATAAAGTAAGAAAGGCGACAAAATTCCGAACAGCTGCCATTTGCGTTACATGCCGGCAGGCTAGCCTGTATTAATAAAGGCTGCTCAAGTTCTGCCGATCCGTTTTTCGCTTTTAGCTGACTCTTTAAATATGAGAATTTTATTTGTTGGAACCCGAGTGTCTACTCTCGTGTTTTCCGTAATATTTCAAAACACTGGTCAACGAAGGTAGTATTGGTCCTGAACGCGAGAACTGCACTGTGTGATATAGAAGCACAGATGAAACAACAAATGCGCTGGAAAACTAACGCACCGCCCCACGGCTTAACACGCTACAAATGGATGTGGGATTCCTATCCAGACCCTTCCAGATGATCTGGAACAGCAATTGAAATGAGAAGGAATTTGTGGAGGCAAGACGTAAGGAGGGCTGTGGTTCCTATCTACTACATCTATGGGCAACGTCTTCGAAAGGAGGCAAGGCTCTAGCCGAACCCCTTATAGTATTGTCCAATCAATCTTACATGTGGCCAGAATTTGCAATAATTCTTCAAGCACTACTACAGCTCCCCGATGTGTTCCAATAATTTTGATACAAGCAACCATTGAATTCTTACAGCGGAGTAGACGCAAGAGAGAGGAGAGATGCCTGGGTCGCTCGTATTTCATTGACTGCAGCTTCGACATAAGTAGGCCTGCGTGAGTTGTGAATCTCATAACCTGTCTGACGACGGCAATAGTGGATCAGACGTGGTGTTGTGGGTTCGAGAGACTCGACCCCAGTCAGAGAGTAAATTACTTCAACAACCCAGACTCAGTGTATGCTCAAAAGCTACACAGGAAGCCAAAATGCCTGCCGACAGCCGTGAAAAATCGGGGCTTGTCACTGATGAATGAAAATGAACACACATGTTGATGAAGTACGAACCCGAACCAAAGACAATTAAAGACAACTCTACACACACCACGCTACTATGCAATGAGGATAATGGCGAAACACCTGACTCCTTAGCGAAGAAGACGAATCTGAGGTCCACCCGTATAGCACCTAAACGAAAAGAGGAAAAGGGGAAGTATGAAATGGCGCGGGAATGACACTGGCTTGCGGAGAAACCATCTCCCTGAGGGCTGAGTGCAGATTTTCCACATGCCCAATCTGCAGGCGTCTGCAGCAGACAGAATGCGTTGGCATAATCGAAAAAGTCTGCAGAACAAGTAAAATAGCTATCAGCCAGAGACAGACACTTGAAATGCCCGTCAATTGTAAATGTCCTGAGCCAAAACATCGAAAACCTAAAGCTGAAAGTGCAACTAAAGACAACGAGCCGGAATATCACCACCCAAGACCTTTCGAATATAGGAAGGCGCGCACAGATCGAAATGTCAGGAAGAAATTAAAGTCATTGATAAATCGAAGGAGAACATCCTGAAGGATGGAAGATAGAGCTCGGGTTCCTTTCTCTCTAAACTGGTTATCATGGGACATACTAATAAAAGCAGCTAGTCCTCATGATATTCAAAGACCAAAGGAACTAAAGAAGCAGCACCTTACTCGTCTAAGGACTCCAGGAAAATCCAAAATCCCTGTATGTGTTCATGGGACAATTTCTGAGTCACTACAGAACAACACGATCAAGTCGCTGACCATTCGGCCTATAGGCTCCGACCGATTGACATGGACTCAAGCTCGCTTGGGCATCTGAGAATGGTTCGCCACAATGGTGCATCGGGAAATGACCGGATGACTTGACTGATCGAGTTGACTGCAACCGCTTGGTAAGTAAGCCTTCATCCGTGAATTCCAGTGGACGTTTTGACGGCTCACTTTGGCAAGTATCCTTGTGGAAATCGCTATTTTCTGTGGTCAAGTTTAAACCTCCAACATATGCACCCAGAAAGAATAAATGATTCACAGAGCGAGTTCCTTTTGCACAAAGGCACAAAATAGTAGACGAACAACTACGACAAATTAAAAGCCCAAGGGCGGTTGACTTAGAAACCTAGTTGGACCATTGCCATAGTGCGCGAAAAGACTCATATTTTCACACCTATGCAAACCCGACTGGGTTCCATTAGAATCTGTGTGACTATAAGGCTTACCCTATTACACTAATGCATCTAACAAGCGCATTCATACCCAGGTGCCAGTAGATCGATCTTTTGCGTTCTATTCGTCCTGCGCAACAAGGAAAGGTTTTTTTCGCCTAACCTCAGACTAGTGCAACATAGCCTACCACAAACTCCCAATGGACCTCCAGAAACTCGCGGAAGCACGACTATGATATAGCACCTTCATAAGGCTGCATTCAAAATGTCATCTTGACTTAATTCTGGAGTAAAGTGTAGCCCAGCGTTGTCTGCCATGATGTCTAATGGAAGCCTCCTAAATGCAGAGCAAGGGAGGCGTGACGCATACTTGACGATGTCCTGAATTCTCAGCCAAAGATGTAACCCAATTAAAAAAAGAGCTTCAGCAAGAAGTACTACAGTCTTTTAGACGCAACTCTCCCGCTCAAAGGTGAAAGAGAAATAAGTGTTGCTAGTTACAGCAATCATTGCTCGAATTCTGGGTCAATTATAATAGGTCGAGTGGACGCAGGTATTACACGCCGTAGCAGGAGCACTAGAAAATTATTAAGCTATCAATGAGAGCACCAGAAACCAAAAACGAAAGCCGAGACGTACAAGCATTTCTTGGACGTTATTAAATTTTTTTATAATTGTATTCGTACTCGGGAATAATAAAGCCAAAATTAGCAGTAACGAATTTGCACCAATCCTATTGGATCAAGAAAGCAATTTGGACTATGGTGGTTATAGAGAGAAGAATTCTTCCAAATAAATTTAAAAAGATTGCTAACATCAACAAACGTTCTCATATTCAATTTTAAGCAACACTGCACCATTGAGGGTGAGCCTGCGATCGCTCCCCATTGGTAGTGGTGCCATCTGAGGTCCAACCATGAATCTGCCTGATTGGCGAGAAGGCTACTGTGCGCATACTATACTCAAGGACTTTGTCTAAAACGGTGAGAGAATTACAGCCAACTGCGACAGAGTCAGCTTCTTAGCATATTGTCGGCGGATAGTGTAAAATGCTTTCCACGAGGTAGGTACTCTACGGGTCGGACTTTATTCAAATTATAACAGACCACTGAAACCGCTATGCATGGGTAAGTTTGGCGGGAAACAAGCCAACACAAATTTATCCTTTCTCCGTAAGAATCGACTATAATGTGTCAAGAGTTGCGCTAGCAGCGCTATTCCTAAGCACCGCTGACACATCTTGACCAGCGGAAACAAATCTTCCCATCGGATGCTTTGATCAGACATCACCCCTTACCAGAAACCGAGGAAAGACCCGGGGCACCACAGCGCGATGACAGCATACAAATAGAGACTTGCCCCGATCTACCCATATCGTTTATGATTCCAGAACCACCGCGACAAGGAACCTCAATGACTGCCGCGTCCTCCAGTGGGTAGTACAAGCTGCCGAAAAACCAACAAACCTGAAACTTTAAACCTTTCGCACCCAGACAACCTGAATACTTTCAGATCTCAACACACAGAGCGTCGACTTTTATATGGGGGGTATCGTATCATTCACGCTCAACAAAACTACAACCCCATGTCATCCATTCTTGTACCTTGGGATGTTACACGAAGGAAGCACCCCCGGGAATTTGAAAATGAAAAGCCTTGCTAGAAGTATATATTTCTCGGTGGCCGTACCGGTGGGATACTGATAAGACATAGAATATTGGTAAGCCGGCAGACCAAGTGCCAGGAATTAGGACGTCCCGCCTAAACGCCCCAATTAGAACTGAGAACCCCGTTAGGCCCTTGGTACAAGAATCACATCGATTTCGCGGTCGCTACCAAGGGCATACCATCCTGATTGTCGGATGCCATTTCTAATGGACTAGAAGTAAAAACATTGCCATCAACGACAACAGAAACGTAAATTCAAACAACGAACAACCTTGTTGCCACCCATGGCTCTACCGGAACTTCCTCGTATCAGATAATGGCCCACAGCAACACCTACAATCGAGCAATACCTAGCTTCCCTAGGTATAAACATGCCCTAACCCACCAGCCCACCCGGCCGCAAAATTGCAGGGCTGAAGAGAATGGTCCGGTTTACCAAAGAGGTTTTAAGGAAAGAAATGGATCACTGGTGATGTCCAACAGAAAATAAAGCCGATTGCTCACCCCCCTCCCAACAATCATACGCCAGTACCTACGACCAACACATCCCCAGCAGAATTGCTCATGGGGTAGAAATTAAGATTCACCACCCTCGACAGGTTGCCACCCAAATTTACCATAAAAACCCCCCCGACTCCTCCACACATTTAGGCAAATTGAAATAGCGAGTTGTTTCCTAAAAACTCACCGGGGACCCTGTTGGGCTACCCCAGAAAATCACGCAAAAACAGGCCCCAAATCCCTACCGGTAACAATTGACAACGGCAGCGAATGGATAGCGCACAATAGACCAGCTCCGTTCCCGAACATAGAACGAAATACAGACATACACCCATACATGGAAAAAAACCGTGTGATTGGCAAAACAAAGGGGGGGGGAAATGGAGAGGAAACAACATAAAGACCGATACAAACAAAACCCAAAGACCGATTAACAAACAAAAAGAGCAAATAAAAGACTCATTGAAGAACTTGCTGAATAGAGCCCATTGGAAGGGGACAGCCAGCCAACTCGAACCTGCCCGAGGAAACAAGGGAGGAGCGGCAAACCGACCGCCTAAGAAATCAGGCGGCAGAATGCTGACTCCACCCTTCCAGAACGCGTTTTCCAGAGAGAGAAGCATTACGTGACGACACAGCCCAGCCCCATCCGAACTCAGCGAAGTCTTCCGACCCGAAAGTGAACTTGCGCAGTCCAGTGAGGTCAGAACAAGCCCCGCCACTCCTGCATTCGACTAATCATCACCACTGTAGGTCGAACTCGAACTAAAGAAGGGAATGCCGCACGCTCCTGTGTTCTGTATGCACAAATTGGTTACGTCCAACAACACTTGCAAATCTGATTGTCAACTAAAGTAAGCATTGGACTTGGCTTCACTAAAAATCCGAATCCCAACGAAATAAAGTAAAAAAAAGGCGCAAATACCAACAGCTGCCATTGTATACAGCCGGCAGGCTAGTCCTGTATAAAAAGGCGTGCTGCCCAAGTTCGGCCATACCGTTCCGCTCTTTACGACTCTTTGAAATAAAGACTTTATTTGTTGGAACCCGGTCTACCTTGTGTTTTTCCGAACAAAACAATAACTATTGGTAAATGTATATTAAATGTAATAAGATTTATAAGATAATATTTATGTATGTCAAAATGCTGTTGAAAATGTGAATATGATTTGAATTGTATTGGCAGAAAAAACAATAAAATTTATTTAAAAAAACAAATATGAATTTCATAACACAGCTTCTCATGTGTCTATGACATTAGTGTAGTTTATGTTCTGTTACTCAACGAGGGGAAGCAATTTTTTGATGAACTCTTTTGAAGGTATAATATAAAGCAAATAAAAGCAATCCAGAGAAACAAGATTTTCTAACATTTATATTTGATGAACTGCATGATACTTCAGTGGATCCTATGTTCTTTAAACAAATAAAAAGTAACAGGGGTTACCATGGTTACCATTTCAACCATTATCCTTGTACTTACACAATATAGCAACAATTTTTTTGGAATATTAAAAAAATGTATAGCAAAATAATTTCATCTTCTACAAACCATCTGCCATTGGGGTTAACTTTCTTCTGCATTATGCTACATTTACATAACTTAATGTGGCAAGAAAGGAATAAAAAAATTCGGAATAAAGAACTTAATAGGGGATAAGATGAAAGGTGATTTAACCTGCAGTCAAGGGGGGAAATGATTTCTGCTTCAGAGATTTGAAAATTGCTCCATAACCTTTAAATCACAATAATGGCAAAGTCTTGCTTTAAAAAAAAAGATGCAGACAGAAAGTGACATGGGGATCAAGTTTATATTTATATAAATGTTACTAGCCAAATTTTGTTATGCTCTCTCAAAAATAGTGTTTCAATATTAAAAGAGAAATATTTTTTACATTTTCTGTTCCTTATATGAAACACTAAAGTCTATTGTTGGATCTTGATACACAGTAACCAGCCCTGAATAGACATGTCAGATTTCTAATCAATATCTTGAATCCCAAAGACTAATTTTGAATAAACGTATTAAAAGTACAGTATTTTGTAATCTCCTTTTCTCCCTTGAAAATGGGTGTTTCTGCATTTCTGAAAGCTTTCCATGGATGTTAAGACTGAGTTTTATTTTTGGGGAAACATGGTATTATTCTATTATAGGAGCATATGTGTGCATATTTGTCCATGTGTATGCATCAATGACTGATCAATATTTTAGTTAGCTTCTGAAAAGAAATTCTAGCATTGACAGTTTACAGCTTGACTTTTGTTTTCTCAGGTTTCAGTTTTCTAAATCTACTAATACGCATATGGCTCATATACGTACCTTGAATTACACTTACCGCAGAAAATGCATTTATCTTTTTCAGCAGAGTACATGACAACAATCAGAACAATTCTGAAAATGGATCCAGCTCGTTTATTTGAGTTTTTTCAGAATTTGGAACTCTGATGGTCAAAGGAGAATGTGCAAGTTGCAAGTAGAGCTTATTTTTAAGAGACATACAGTATGTTGCCAGTTACATGGAAAACCTCATATTTGGATGTGTCCATAGAATTGATAATAACTTTTTTCTTGGATATTTTGTAGCATATACCCCAAAGAACAATTTCCTTACATATCTCAGACTCACTCGAGACCATAATGAAATATTTTATGCAATCTCTGTTGGACTGAATGGAAGTTACACAGCAGGCATGTTTGGTAAATTGCACTATTCGCTTATTTAGACTGTTCTGGTGAATCTTTACATAGCACAAACTAAGGAAATCTAAGATTCTAAAATGTCAATTTCCAAGATAAATCTTTACCAGGATTTATTTGCAAAGATTTTAAAATGCTTATCTAAAAATGTTTTAATGTGTTTACTATTTTTTGATGTGTATCACAGAAAAATGCAGGAAGACGAAAAGGAAAAAAAAGGATTCATTTTTTTTTAAGTCAAGCTCCTGATTGGCTCACTGCATAAATAGACTTTTGGTCTGGTTCCTGACTGGCCTGCCTCAAAACCAGATTACTGCTAGGTGTTGTTTCTGATGAGACTGCTGCAGATTCTATATTGTTGGTTAGTTGATTATACCATAGCCTTGCTATGGTATAAAACTGGGACTCACACTTTGTTTAGTTTCAAATTCCCTCCTTCTAGTTGAGTTGAGTTGAGTTGAGTTGAGTTGAGTTGAGTTGAGTTTACTTTACTTTACTTTACTTTACTTTACTTTNTAAACACAAACACACATCCTTCACCTTTCACACATTGAATCGGAAACCCCCGACACCACACCAACACTGCACTATACAGCAGAATTCATAAAAGCTACTGCCCTGGGATAGAAGCTGTTTTTCAGCCTATTTGTCCTTGTTTTTATTATTCTGTACCATCTGCCAGATGGTAATAATTCAAAAAAAGGATGAGATGGATCTTTGAGAAAGTTTTGCACTTTCTTAAGGGAGTTGAAGTTATTAGAATGTTTATGGCTCTTGATAGCCTCTCTATGTATCCACACATGGTCATTTGATATAGTTGCCAGTTGTCTTCATATTGGCTATTAAGTCCCGTATAAAGCTACACATGTTCCACTATTGCTGATGATCAGTTTTCTAGATGGCAATGTCTTTCAGATTCTTTTAATCAATATTATTCTGCATACTGTGGTTTCAGAAATGCAGAGTACCACTGAATTGTGAAAGTAGATTTTTGCCAGCTTTGGATAGAAGCTTTTGATGGAGCCTGACTCAAGGACAGACTAATTGTTTCTCTTGAAAATAAATCAGTCAGAATTCTTCCTAGACAAGAAAACTATCAGCAACCAGCTTTCTTGGACTCCCATGAAATAGACCAAGCAGGGATCAGCTTAACAAATTTATTTTCTATATACAGGTATCCTTGACTTACAATCACATTGGAACCAGAATTTCCATTGCTAAGTTGTGAGTTCTGACTGATCTTATGACTTTTTGCCATGGTTGTTAAGCAAATCACTGTAGTTCTTAAGTGAATCATGTGGTTGTTAAATGAATCCAGTTTCCCCCATTGACTTTCTTGTTGGAAACTGGCTGGGAAGGTCACAATGGTGATCTCATGACCCTGGGATGCTGCAAGTATTGTAAATACATGCTGGTTGCCAAGCACCCAAATTTTGATCATGTGATCATGGAAATGCTACAACAGTCATAAGTGTGAGGAGCAGTTGTAGTCTCTTTTTCAGTGCCATTGTAACTTCAAACAATCACTGAACAAATGGTTGTAAGTCAAAGATTGTCTATGCAGCCCCAATATCTACACTGAGTATTTATTACCACAACTGTTAAGTGCTCTGATACATTTTGAATGTCATTCTCCATGACTATTAGCTTTGCTCTGGAGAAGGAGCACAAGCCAAGCATACCAGAGAACACAAATTAAGTCACTGAGTCCAATAAAAATTCCCTAGGCAGCAACCTCATGACTTTGAAAAGGAAAAAGAAAGAAAATTGGATGCCCGTGGAGATTCTCAGTCACCCAGATCATGGTTGTCCCAAAGGTCTTTGAAGATGTTTCACTTCTCATCCAAGAATCTTCTTCAACTTTGACTGGATTGTAGGGAATGGAAGGATTTCTATTCCTTGCAGACAGTAGTGAAAATGGGTATAGAGCCTTCTTGGAACCGCTAAAAGGACTGTGTTATAGACTGGAGATAGACAATGTCATATCCCTCTCCCTCTGTTGAGAGAGGGCTGCTCAATTTTAACATAGATAGCCTCTTTAACCCAGACACAAACTGAGCAGTGTGGTATATGCACTGCAATGCAGTGAGCCATGTGCAGATTTGTACATTGAAGAAACAAAACAACCACTTCATGAACACATAGCACAACATAGGAGAACAAACTCATTTGGACAAGATTCAGCAGCTCATCTGCATTAAAAAGACAAAAGCCACTCTTTTGAAGACAGAAAAGTCCACATTTTGGACAGAGAGGACCAGTAGTTTGAAAGAGGGGTCAAGGAGGCCATCTATGTCAAAATTGAAGAGACCTCTTTCAACAGAGGGGAAGGGACACAACCTCATCTATCTCCAGTCCTTTCAGCAGTTCCAAGTAGGCTCCACACCAATTTGCACCACTCAGGTGACCCTGATGACACAGATAAACGAAAAAAGAATGCAAATGACCATCTGGCTTCAAGGATTATAATTCCTTCCATTCCCCACCATCCAGTCAGAACTAAAGACGCTTCTTGGATGAGAAACAAAATGTCTTTTAAAAAAAACCAGAAAGTCCAGTTGCCTCTTGAAAAAGCATCTTTCCGCTGCAATCAATCAGGACAGGGGTCTCCAACCTTGGCAACTTTAAGACTTGTGGACTTCAACTCCCAGAATTCCTCAACCAGCAAAGAGTTGAAGTCCACAAGACTTAAAGTTGCCAAGGTTGGAGACCTCTAAATGAGACCATCAGAATTGAAATCATATGTTCATGCACTCAGACAAAACATTATAGTTACCCTGACAAAATATCTTGGTTTTTCAAGGCCACCCCTTCAAGTCAAGTTAAAAGTCATGGCCCTGTTCCCAAGGAAGTAAGACCAACATAAAAAGAACATTCCAACTGAGTTAATTTACCGCTAAACATATTTAATTTGTACTTAATTTGCATTTAATACCTTTGAAATTACTCAAATTTAATTATGTTGAAAGAAATTAAATGCCTCCAATATGATTATCTTTTATGTCTCTCACGTTAAACACTATGAATTTTAGCATAGTTTTAAAAAGAATATGAACAGGCTTCTAATTACACTGACAATCTATACCTGTAACTGCAGATTTCATCTCCATCTTCATATGTTTGAGAGGCAATACAGAAAAGCAGTGGAGTCACCTAATCAAGCAGAAAAAATAGATGTCCTTTTTGCCAACCAACTAACAAACATATGCAGGAAACACACAACAATAATAAATTGGGGGACAAAAAGAACTTCCAATTATCCTGATATCAATTGGAAAATCATTCTGCCAAGTGAGAAATCAAATAACCAACCTAGTGACACTTATGTTGTTACAAGTAGAGGGTGAAACTAGAGGGACAGCCAACTGGAATTAATTCTTCACAACAGAGAATTAAGTGGTAGAGGGAAATCGAAACTGCAGGAACCGTTGGTGAGATGACCAATGTCAATACTAGAATCAACCAATAACACAAACAGAGCAAGCTACTGACACGAGTTTGGATTTTAAAAAGAGCTATCAGAACCGAGAGGAACTTGGGAAAATCGATGATGATTGGGAACATAAAGATTTGGGAAATCCAGTATGATCAATAGAAGCCAGACTCACAATACACTAAATAAGAAAGAAAAGAGAAACCAGAAATCCCAAGAAGAAACGCAGCATGGCTACACAAAGATCTCTTTGGCCAAATTGAAAAAGAAAAAAGGGACAAAATTACAAAAAATGAAGAAGAAGGAGACATACAAACTAAGGAAGGATATCAGCAGATAGACAGAATCTGCAAAGATAAGTCAGATTAGCAAAGGCTCAGAAATGAACAAGACTTGCAACTAAGTCAAAGATAATAAAAAAGTTTATTCCAACATATAAATAACAAGGAAAAATCAAGGAAACAGTCGGTCCACTAAAGAGAGAAGATGGCAAGGAAGTAACAGGCAACAGAGAGAAAGCAGAACCTGCTTTAACTCATTTTGCATCTGTCTTCACGACAAAAAAGAAACTATAGTTCAAACCCACCAAAACTAACTTGAAAGCAGACCAGTAAATAAAAGTTAATAAATTAACAAACATAGTAAGAGAACACCTGTCCTGATCTTGATGAAAACAAATCACTGGGGCCTGATGGATTACATCCCAGCGTTTTAAATGAGAGGTCATCTCAGAACACTGCACCATATCTTTCAAAAAAATGCCTGGAGTACCAGAGAACTACCAGAGGATGGAAAAGAAGCTGATGTGGTTCCATCCTTCAAAAAAAAAAAAAAAAAAAACAGACCCAGGAAACACATAGACCAATCAGCCAAACATCAATACCCAGGAAGATACTGGAAAAGATAATTAAAAAAAAATTGCCAACATCTAGAAACAGTAAAAATAAATAACTAGCAGTCAGCATGGATTTGTTAAGAAACAGATCATGCCAAACCAATCTTATTTATTCTTTCAACACAGTGACTAATTAGTAGGCCCAGCAACAAATACTGGTGGACATAATATAATTTAGATTTCAGCAAGGCATTTGAACAAAGTAGACTGCAACCTTACTTCTTAGTAAGCTAGATAAAGTGAATAGATAACACCGCTCGGTTCCGTGGTCTTCCCACACGTACCACAGATGGACTCACAACTGACTGCAAACCGTACTCAAGGTGAATAGTCGCTTCAGTAGGTTTAAATCTACATGGAAGGAAAGTAAGGCAGTGGGGATGGGCCAGCTGCTTACTTCCATCTTAGACTATGTACTCTTCAATTATCTCATTAACGACTTAGATAATGAAATAGAAGGGACTTTACCAAATTTGCAGATGAATAACTAAGCTGGCAGGAACAGCTACACCCAAGAAAATAGGCTCAGATTGCCACATGGATCTTGAAACAGAACACTGAACATTGGGCCATAATTAATAAAATGAATTTAATATAGAGAAAAGTAAAGTCCTAACTTAGGCCCAAGAAAAACCAAAAGTACACATATAGACTGGGTGAAACCAGGCTTCAATAGGCAAGTAACTGTGAGAGGGGATCTTGAGTCTTAAGTGGACAACCAGCTAAATATGAGCCAGCAGTGTGCAACAGAGTCAAAAAAGCGAATGAAATCCTAATTGTATTAAACAGAGGGATATAATCAGATCAGGGAGTACTAATCACTCTATGAAGCCTTAGTAAGACCACACCAAGAGTATTGCATCCGTTTTGGTCACCACATTATAAAAAAGATGTTGAGACCTCTAAAAAAGTACAGAGAAGAACAACGCAGGATGATTTGGGGACTGGAGGCTAAAACATATAAGAACGGTTTGCAGGAACTGGGCTTGGCTAGTCTAGTAAAGAGAAGGCCAGGGGAGACATGATAGTGTCTTCAATATTTGAGGGGGCTGCAACAGGAGGAAGGGGTCAAGCTTATTTTCTAAAGCTCCTGTTGGCCAGACAAGAATATGGATGGAAATTGAACAAGGAGAGATTTACCTGGAAATAAGGAGAAAACTTTCTGACAGTGAGACAATCAACCAATGGAACAGCTTGCCCTCGGAAGTTGTTGGGGAGCACCAATCAGTTGGAGAGCTTTAAAGAAAAAAGATTGGACTGCCAATTTGTTCCGAAATGGTGTAGGGTTCTTCCCACTTGGGGGGGGGGTTGGACTAGATGACCTACAAGGTCCCTTCCAACTCTGATTATCTGTATCTGAGTTTATCTTCCAGGGAAGAATCCCAGAACTTAGATTTTTTTTTCTCCTCAATGTGCAATCACATTACACGTAGTCCTTGACTTACAACAGGGTTTTAGTGACCATTCAAAGTGGCAAAGGCACTGAGTGGAAAATGATTAATGACTGTTTTTCATGCTTATAATGGTTGCAGCACATGATCACAGGAACAAAATCCAGGCACTTCACAGTGCTTTACAGCCCTCTTTAAGTGGTTTACACAGTCAGCATATTGCTCCCAACAATCTGGAACTTCATTTTACCCACCTCGGAAGGAATCAATCTTGAGCCTAGTGTGATTTGAACTGCCCAATTGCACGCAGCCAGCAGTCAGTAGAATTAGCCTGCAGTACTGCATTCTAACCACTGCACCACCGCAGCTCTTAATAGGAGTTTCTGTAGTGTAGTGGTTATCACATTTGCCGAACACACAAAAGGTCCCCGTTTCGAAACCAGGCAGAAACAGCTCTTTGGTCTTTTTAAGAATTAATCGATGGAACACCTTTCCTTCAGAAGTTGTGGATGCTCCAACACTGGAAGTTTTTAATAAGAGAGTGGACAAGCCATTTGTCTGAAAGGGTATAGACCAGGTCTCCTGCTGTTGTGGCCTGCCGACGGTTGGTGGAGCTGGCAGCAGAGTCAGACAGTAGTGTGGAGGTTGTGGAAGAACCTGGACCGTTCCTGGTGGCTGAGGAAGGCTCAGATGAGGGCTTCAAGGTCCCTTCCAACTCTGTTATTCTGTTCTTTTTTTTTTAATTTTTATTTATTTTAAGACAAACATAAACAAACATAACATAAAAACATAGACCATCTTCCATATATATACATACAGAGTGCTGGTTGATTGACACATTATTTCGTGCAACCATTTCATCTTCAATTACAATCACATTATATATCCTCTCATGCTTTCAATCAAATATCAAGTACATTAATATCTTTATTAATCATTGACTATACTTTTATTCATTCTTGTTTTATAAAATAATCATATTTTACTTAGTTTATTTTCCAACAATTCATATTATCCTCCCAGATCTATCCTAGAATCATTTTGTAAATATAATTAAAAAAGAAAAAATACATCTTT
>BHFT01024008.1:0-11523 GCA_004320025.1 Laticauda laticaudata | reverse complement strand
CTTGAAGGAGGCCAGCTCAGGCTGCAGCCCCACCTCCCCCCCCACCTCCTCCCCATAACCAGCTCCACAGGCAAACACCCCAACACCTTTTAAACCATGTTTGATGGGACTGCAAGCAAACTTGCATTTTTCATGAATAGAGCATGATCTTGCATCAAGAGATATAGAAATGAGTTCCATGATGAGGCTAGTTAGAACTAATCCAATTCCTTGGAGATAATTGGGAGGAAGAGGCATCTGAATAGTTCACCCAGCTCAATGATGAAGGAGCCCCTGAATTAAATAATGTGGATGACTTCTTAAGAGAGTTCTGTTCACATTTTGAGGATTCTTCCTGAGCACAAGAAGCAGAAGCTAAAATAAAAAGCATCAGGCAGAAGGGTAGACCCACCAAGGATTTAGTGCTTGACCACTAATCTCAGGCATGAAGATAGAATCTATGCGTGGTACAGGATGGCCATAAAAATGGATAACACCCTCAGACAGCACAGGAAGAGCAATGCTGAGAAACAACCAAAAAGGCAATTCACACGACACTCATTTCCACGCCAAGGGGAAGCACATCAAACAGCAATCCCCCCAACCTCCATGAAATGTTTCCATTGTGGTCAGCAAGGGCATCGAGATTAGAATGCTTTGCACCAGCCCCAGTACGTTAAGGGAGAGCACCCACTCCTCCTAAGTGGAAAAAGGCACTTAGAAAACCTCCTGAAAAAAGCAAATTTGTGTGCCAAGCCATCGAGGTCCCCAACCCTCAACAAACAACAGGGGAGGGTATTCTGGCAGCAGGACTACCCATTGTGCAAGATGCAGACAGTGAAGATGACCCAATCCTGGGTCTCACCTGGCTAGATAAATGGCAGCCAAATATAAGCTGGGAGGGTGGCTATAGGAGAATCAAATTAGCACATGGTCCTGATCCACCTCCTGAACAATATAACAGCCAAACTGTCAGCCCGGAAATACAAAAAGCCAGGAAGATAGAACAGTATCATTGGCTAATCAACCCCTAGAGATTCCCAAAATCCCAATCCAGTACCATGATCTGGTTCAAGTTTTCAGTGAGGAAGAATACAATGTGCTACACCCCCCATCGCAACACTGACTGTGCCATAGAGTTCATAGAGGGAGCGAAATTACCAAAACCACAAATGTACTCCATGACTCCTAAGGAAATGAAGGAGCTACAAAACTATATAGACACAAACCTAGCCAGAGGCTTCATCCAACCTGCAAAATCCAGAGTGGCTGCCCCTGTATTATTTAAAGAAAAAAAAGATGGAGGGTATCATCTTTGTAATGATTTCAAATCTCTGAACGCTCAGAGTACCCACAATACATACCCCTTTCTGCTTATGAAAGACATTAGGGCACCTAGCGAAAGGGAAAGTATTTATCAAATTAGATCTCTGTGAAGTGTATTAAAGAATCTGCATCAGAGAAAGAGGGAGATGAATGGAAAACTGCTTTCAATTGGATTGTAGTCATTTGGACTACAAGGAGCCCTAGGGATCTACATGCAGCTCATAAATGAAGTTTTACATCAATATTTGCATAAAGGGTTTCTGATCTACTTGGGTGACATTCTTATTTACAATGAAACTCTAGAAGAACATATCAAGTTAGTGAGAAAAATATTTAAAAGACTTTTAGATGTAAAGCTGTATGTAAAGCGATCCAAATGCGAATTCCATAAAGAGTCATTGGATTATCTTGGCTATCACATTTCAAATCAGGAGATAAAAATGGATCCAGCTAAAATGAAAGCTGTCCTGGATTGGCAACCCCCCCAAAATAGCAAACAGCTACAAAGCTTCCTGGGATTTGCAAACTTCTACCAGCAATGTATCCCCTCATTTGCAGAGATTGCATTACCGATAACTGAGCTATTGAAAACCGGGAGGGGCCAACCAAGACAAACCTGGACAACCTGACACACTGATCAATTGGAGATTCAGAAGGAAGCACCTAAAAATATTTTACAAGCTCTGAAAGTTAAGAGTTGCCCAAAGGTGACTCCCAAAGGAAAAATAAGAGGAAATAAAGAGAAAACTCATGAGTTGGAGATTCAAAAGGAAGTGCCTACAGAAATATCAGAAGCTGTGAAGATTAAGTGGCCGAAGGTGACTCACATGGAAAAAATAAGAGGAAACAAAGAGTAAACTCATCAGTTGGATATTCAGAAGGAAGCACCTACAGAAATTTCAGAAGCTTTGAAAGTTAAAAGATGCCCAAAGCAATAAAGTGAAGAAATGCCAAATCAAAAATAGCAAGGATGTTAAAGGACAAATCGGCAAAATGCTGGAAATGTCATCAGATACCTGGATCATACAACCATATGTGGTAGACGTGGAAGCCAAAAGTTACTGGACTAAAATTCATAAATGGTTGGAAAAAATGACAAAACAGCATATAAATTTAAAACCAGAGATATTTTTATTGGGAATAACACCAGAAGGTTACAATGGAGAACTGACATATTTGATTATTAATGTTATTTAATATAGAAATTTCTGAAGCCCTGAAGGCTAAAAAGTAACTGAAAGTGATTCTCAAGGAAAAAAAAATGAAACCAAAAGAAAGAGAAAACCCATGAGTTGCGATTCAAAAGAAACTGCATACAGAAATTTCTGAACCTCTGAAGATTAAGAAGTGGCTGAAGGTGACTCACATGGAAAAAATAAGAGAAGACAAAGAGAAAACTCATCAATTGGAGATTCAGAAGGAAGCACCCACAGAAGCTCTGAAAGTTAAGAGATGCCCAAAGGTGACTCCCCAAGGAAAAATAAGAGGAAATAAAGAGAAAACTCATGAGTTGGAGATTCAAAAGGAATTGCGTACAGACATTTCTGAAACTCTGAGGATTAAGAGGTGGCCAAAGTATCAGTTCAATCCTCAAGCATCACTTCATTCCTTACGGAAGCGCTGCATTTTACATTTTTCAACTCAGTTGCCTCCTTTGACTTCTTCTATTGCAGTTAATGATGGTGGTGAGGAACAGCCTGATAAAGTGGTCTTTATTCTGAAATGTGGCAATAGATCAATCAGCAAAGCCCAGCCATGTTGTAATCAGCAAGCAGGTGAAACAGAATGAACAAATCCCAGAGAAACTTTTGGAGCAGGAACCTGAGAAGGAACAGTAATCAAGAAAACCTTCTCAGGACCTTAATAATTGGAGGAAGCAACTCCAGAATACCTACTCAGGAGTCTGAAACTTTCAACAAAATGTTGCCTGATAAAACATTGTCCAACAAAGCGCATTAGGAGTATCAGGAGCAAACCAACTCTGCTGCCCTGTTATCTGATTGTTTTTTGTCAAGCAATGATAACTATTTTCTTCAGGGCGATGTCTTTGAAGCTGAGGTGTAAAAACAGTTGGCACATCTGATCCTTAATGAGCCGATGAGAAACCTAATTGCCCATGTGATTCCGCATGATTAAAATGAACTGCAGAGAACTGACTATCCAGAAGCCTTGTGGTTTTTCCATCGCTAGAATAGGTCTTGCAATGAAACTCCTCAATAAGAGAAATACCATTCAGGAAGCTTCTGCTCTTAGGAAATCTTACTTGTTGCTCACAAAAATGAAACCAATGACTACAGCAAGCTCCAGAAAAATGGAGAAATCTTCTGAGGTAAAACCAGCCTAGATAAATAATCCTAATAGGTGCATGAATAGGAGTATTATAAGATTTGTTTACCTAAATGTGTCTTTTTTTTCTAGGACACCAAATGAATGTAAATTAATTGTACATTCATTTCTGTGTAAAGACAATTACTGTTTTCGAGTAAATACCTTTTAGATACCTTATAGAAATATGCATGTGCCAAGCCCACTTCTCTGCCTGATTTCAATATATACAAGGATAAGCAAAATGTATACATATATGTAAGGTTCTTATCAATTGTGATCAGCATCTGGGGAGAGTGGCATATAGCACAAAGCTAAAGTAACTGAAACATGTAAACAAAGAAAAATAAAACAATATTCATGAAAATTAACCAGAAAGTTCAAGAATGATGATTTTAAGAAAACTGGATTGGTAAAGCTATTGTTCCTTTTAAAGGGTAGGAGGGCCTAAATATACTTTTTTTCTGGGGAAAAGACCTTTCATGTTCAAATATGTGAAGGCCCATCTTCCACTTTACTTCTCTCTGTTTAACCTCACAGATTCCAAAGAAGTGAGTTCCACAATATAAGAACGGCATCAATTGGCGCTTGGCTATTTATTTTTTTTATTTTTTATTTTATTTATTTGTCAAGCAAGTATTAGATAACAGGTATAAGCATGGTTACGAAAAAATGAAATGGATACAGTCCCTACACTTATGCATGCACTTATGCATGCTTCCAACAGACCTCTTAGGAAAGGGGTGAGGTCAGTAGTAGACAACTTAAGGTTAGTTTTGGGGGTTTGGGGAAGAAACCAGAATCAGGTAGAGTATTCCAGACATTTACCATTCCGTTGCTAAAGTTGTATTTCCCGCAATCAAGTTTGGTGCAATTAACCTTGAGTTTGTATCTATTGTTTGCTTTTGTATTGTTATGGTTGAAGCTGAAGTATTCATTGACAGGTAGGACATTGCAATGTATGATTTTATATACTATACTTAGATCAGACCAAAGGTGGCATACTTCTAGGTTTTCTAGGTCTAAAATTTCAAGTCTGGTGGCATAAGATATTCTACTACGAGTGGAGAATTCTTCTCGTGAAATATTTCTGGACTTTCTCAACTGTATTAATATCTGTTATGTAAATGTGGATTCCAAACTGATGAACTGTATTCAAGCATTGGTCTAGCAAATGTTTTGGATGCTCCAGTTAGTAGTGTGATAATAAGAGAAAAAGCTATGCAGGATTAGGTTAACAACTCTTAATGCCTTTTTGGCTATTTTTTCACATGTGGTGGACCTGCAAGGCTGCAAAAAAGTATTGGAGACTGATCCAGACATGGGTGGAACAAATGGTGGGAAAGTATATTCTATTTAAGCCAGATTTGCTTCTCTTAGGAATAATACCAGGATCTAGGAAGGATTTAATTTATCTGATATTAGAGCAGCTAGAATAATATATGCACAATACTGGAAGAGGGAAGGTATACTTCCAGAAACAGAGATAATAAGGAAAATTATGGCATGTGCAGAATAAGATAGATTAACCTTAGAATTAAAAAACAAGGGGGAATCTGAGTACTATGAAACGTGGAATAAATTCTATCTGTGATTGCATAGAAGGCAAGGTCAGAACATTATTAGAATTAGTAAACAATGTATCAGACAAGAGGATTGTAAATGGTGAAGTAATATTTATGTATGTATAACAATTGTAACCCCAGAATGGCTGCACCGTATTGTAGTCTTATAATTAAAATATAAATAAATAAATAGAACACTTAATTGGACTATGTGACCTGTGACAAGCAGGGAGGAGGCTGTGTATTTTTTAAACTATATTCAAAATGCGGGCTGGTTTTGCATTTCAAAAGTGCCGATGTGATCTATTCAGTGAAGCAGTTCTTTGAGAAAGCTGAAAGTCTCAAGAGTTGCTGGATTGGCTGGATTCATTACTTGGAACCTTGACACCATAAATAAGATAGGCATCCGCAGAAAAAGCTGATAGAAATGCCAACAGTGGCAACATTACTGAATCTCTGCTTCTTAGCAAATAGTAATAGCAATGTGTCCATTCTACTTTCTGTTTGAAATATGGATAGAAACACCCCTCACGCTCCAAACTTTTGCCACCCTGCCTAGTTAGTCATAATCCCTCAATATTTTTTTCAAGCTCTTTTTGGCATTGTCATTGGCTCTGACATGAAATAGAAATAAGGTGTAGTGATTTTCTACTATCTTCCTACCTTTAACTGCTTGAATTGTGACAGGCCTACCTTAGGACTCCTTATCTTTGCTATATCTAGTTGTTCTTTTCTGCTCTTTCCTGCACGATACCTACAAAGAATGGCAGAAATTCAACATCTCTGAAATAAAGAAATTCTTGCTCTTCTCAGAAAAATGACACATCAATAGATTGATATTACTTTAGAAGCATCTGAGAATAAAGATACTGAATCTACTACAATAATTATGCTTGACAAAACTTAAAGTCTGATTATAAGACTGAAGGTTTATAAACATGTTGTAATATCATCTTTTATTTATTTTATACCTACAGTTCAGAAGAGGGGGAGGAAGATAAAGATGAAGAAGACTCAGTTCTGCATGAGTTAAATAAAAGAAAAATCTATTATTAAATATATTATTTCTCCTGCACCTTTTTTACTGTTATTCTTACCCTGAGGCATAAGAACATTTCAGAATAGCTATTCTCCCATCTAGACCAACTGCAATTATATTGGGCGAAGGTTCTTATTATCCTTGGCTCTAGTATGGAACATTCACATGACATTTGTATAATGATAAAATTATCTTCATATCTATTTATATTTTTGAGTTTCAAAAGATTTCTTGGAGTGGATTTAAATCATTATGCACAGAAAATTCACCAAAAGAACATTTGTCAAAATATTAAAAACCTCTCACATTAGTATTAGTGTTAATAATACAGATGTTTTTAATATAAGAAAAAATGGAATTTGTACAGTGGTTTATTTCATACCATTTGAACTGGCTTAACTGAGCAGCAATGTTTCCTTAGGCCGCAATAGTTATATATCTGAAACCATAACATTCCTACACTTACTATAACTACATACTCAAGTGTTTGTTCATATATTGATCCGAGCACAACTTATTCAAGTCTACATTAATATCTTGATGGAATTAAAATCCAAGGAGCAATTTTACCAGGACAGAAATGAGATTAATTGGGAACATACAAAAAAAAAATTTCAAGAGGAAGAATTGCACCATCATTATAAATTAAAGAACTACTAGAATTATCTCTATCAAATGGTTGATGTTTACTACACTAGTGCTACCTTGATACAGAAATTTTATTTTAAAATTAAAATATGAATTTTGAAGCACATGCTTTTCTTCCTATACAAGCTCTTATAAACATTTGAAGTTACTTGAGAATTTCCCCACTTATGCTTATATTTTAACATCTTCAACTACTTTTCAAATTGAAAAAAAATCAAATGGACATTGAATATACCCAATATTAGTTGTGCTATCAAAGCATTCCATTGATTTTATAACATGTCCCTTGTATTGGACACAGTTGCTTCTTTCACAAGTGAGGCAAGAACATTATTATATCTGTCCAGTACCATCTGAGCGGAAGGTCTTTCAGCTGCATTCTGTTTACATGCTTCATGTATACTGAATAAATGAAATCTGACAAGATCACTCCCATCAACATCTCCCAGAAGAAAGTTTGAAACATCAGGGATTTTCCATATGTCTATCATTTCATTATAGGCAGGCATGAGATGGTCGTCAAAAGGTACTTCTTTTCCATATGGCCAAAGCTGCTCAGGAGCAACCCACTCACCGTCCAATTCCCGATGACCACACTTGATCAATTCACCAGCCCTCTTATTCAAGAGAGGCAAGGCATCCAAGTCATTCACAACCACATGAAAGCTGCTAGTCAATAAGTATTGTGACAGTGTTTTATTTAGATCATTGGAGTCGCACATAACAAAAGTGCCAAGGGGGTTGTTGTGTAAAAAATGGATAATGCTCACATAGCCTATGGCAAGCAGAAATCTGTTATGCCATGTATTATAATTTTTATATTTTGGAAGATTCAATATCTCATTAACATTTTTCAAGGATCCAAATGGATGATACTCCGTAAGAATCATGAACTCCTCTTCACAATATCCAAGGAGTTTGACTACATGCTTGCTTTGTAACTTTTTTAGTGTCTGAAGCCCATAAATAAAGTCGTCTTGTAGCTCTGGCACAGTTAGCTGGGAAAGTGCCACTTTGTTTTCTTTCCATTCAGAAAGAAAGACCTAGAAAGAAAGGTAGGGGAGAGAAACATGCATGTGTATCTCACATAGAGCCACTGATGTTCATTATTATTTAAACGTGCTATTCATTTTATGAGCACACCCTTACTAAGCATTCAGTTATAACAAAGGCCACTATATTTCAGTATTTCAAAACAGATCATGCATGATAGAAAACTAGTCAGCAGCATTTAAGTAATCCTTGGGTTGCTTACAAAGGTGGGTTAAATCTATCTATATCTATAAATGAAATGAACGAACATATTTTTATTGTAATACATATACTTACATCTATTCCCAGCTTTTATTCTACAAATATTGGTATATATTAAAGTATATAAGTATATGCTTTAAAATATTAAAGTATATAACCTTCTAAATATCTAATTTTCTCCTTCAAAATATGAGCTTAGAATATTTTTGTCTTTATGAAATTGGGGGGGAGGGTGTTGCTTAAAGCTCAGCTCAATCATACTCAGTGAATATAAAGCAAAAATTCTATTGAGCTCTTCTTTTCTCAAGTAGAAAGAAAAGCAGCTGGGAATTAAAACTTAACTGTTTTCTAATCCAGGTGGTAACAGCACCATTTGGCCATGCCCAACTTTGATTTTAAAACAGGAGTTCATTTATCAATGCAGTGATCAGTGCCAATCAGTAAAATTTAGTAAGTACCCTATTTATGCCATATCTCAACATTTTATTTAGAAATACTTCAGTAAATATAAATAACTTAGTGTATTATAAACACTTGTAGAACATGTATAAATGAGTATTTATTTCTAGATATCATTCACATTTATCTGGAATCACCAGCATTTTACTTACAGAATTTCAGATATATTAAGAACATCAATTATTTCAGCAGTATCTTCATGAGGGAAAGAGGAAGCGACAAAAGTAATGTACTGATATGACACAAACTCTACCCTTCTGTAAATGTGTTGTGACTGCTTCTCTGTATAAAACAATTAATACTGCTTTCATCACTTTCACAACAGCAGTGGATTCTGAGAATGCCTAGGCATTTCTCTGTAGATTGGGGTTATCACTGGCTATAAATAGTGACCTGGGAATGTATAGAAGTTTGAGATGCATTAAGTTAAACAAACCCTTTTTACAGCTCCTCCACCAACATGTTTCAGTTTACGGATTTCTCTTTTTATAGCCTTGCAAGACAACCATGGTGAGCAGTTCTTCATAGTTCCTAATTTGAAGTAGCCATGTGGACAGAAATTTTGCTCAACGTTGGATTCTCCATAGGAAAAATATACATTGCCAAGATATTGGTAGAGAAACAAGATCACAAGCAGCACAGTTAAAAACAAAAGCAAGGCTAAAAGGACCAGCTTTTGCTTAATATCACTTTTTAAATCACAAGCCTTTTTTGTCCATGTTGTAACTATCATGTTTCATAATTTCTGAAAAATAAACAGTAACATATCATTAATTGAACATAAGAAAGCAGCAAAAGGAGTGATGGCAAAGTTGAATATTTCAGAATTATTTTATTTTTGTGCATAGCAATTCTTTGGTCTCAAAAACATGAAATATACATATAAAATGAGAATGTTAAGGTGATATATTTATTTTCATAAATCATGACATACTGAAACAATTCTGCATCTGTGGGGAAAATATGCATTGATCCAATTTACTCAAATGGTAGATACACATATCTATTTGCATCTGTTTACTGACTGGTATGAGATTCAATACTTATTTTAAAAACTCAAATAATTTCAAATTATGTTTGCTTTGCTGAAGCAAAATATCCCACTGCCTTCTGGAGAACATGATAAAATGTACAAGGGAATAAATGTACACACCACTTATAGATCTAGGAAAGAAAAGCAGAAGATTGTTCATGACTTCGTTCTGCTCTTCAATTACACAAGGTCTTTACTATATTTCTTTGCAAATATCTTATAGGTATCCTGATACCTAAAAATAAAGATTGTTTGACCATCAAATTCTATGGATCTCCACCAGAAATCATTAATGAGTGTTTTCATCATTGGTATTGCCCAAATTGCAGTATTTTAAGTCCTGTTGGCTTTAATGATTTCAATTGGAAATATTTATTATCAATAGCACTGTATATGGCTATTGACAATAAGTCCATCTGAATTCACTATGGTTTTCAAATAAATTTTAAAATTTTATAAGCTTTTAANCACTGTATATGGCTATTGACAATAAGTCCATCTGAATTCACTATGGTTTTCAAATAAATTTTAAAATTTTATAAGCTTTTAAGTGTATAATGAAAACAAAACAAATTCATGGAAGCCATGTTTTTTTAAAAGTCCGATTATTTCTGAGAGTTTTGAGTGTTTTCACAACTTCTGTTTAATATAGAGAATGTAATGAAATATATTCCTACCGATATGCCTAAATTAATGTATAGAACTTAAAGAAACAGGATTTGGAAAAACAACGGAGTAATTTTTTTTTAATCTTTCTGGTTTGAATCATCTCAGAAATTCTAGGCAGAATGAAATGAATATTATTCCATAGATTTATCCTATTGTATTAGGCTTACCTGTTTCCTATTTTACAGCTTATATACCACTATCACTATCGGCATAATACAATCCCAGGGTCCTCTGCTTTGAGACATGAGTTGGTCGTCATTTGCACATAGAGATAAAACAGTATAGAGTGACACATTCCCTTGCTTTAATCTCTCAGATTCTGGTTGAAATGTAAAGCCTTTATATGCTGAAGTTGACAGAGGAAATATCTTTCAATTTACTTAACAAGAAAATTTGGAAAACTAGAAATATAGTTGGTTGACTTTTCCTACTATAACTCTAACCCTAACTTGTGTGTGAATACAACTTTGATCATTTTGTACATTTAACTGCTTATAGATAGTTGAATGAATATATATGCACTGTATTACACTGTATTCTCAGAGAATCCAAATAATAACCCTTTACTCAGTACATCATGCTTTGTCTTCTTTATGTTTAAAATCTTTTTTTTTTTGGACATAAAAATGCAAAATACAAATGCTTAACTAAAAAGTGTACAATAAGGTGCATTCAGAAAGTATCAGACCCCCTTCACTTTTGTCAATTTTGTTATGCTGCAGCCTGATCCTACAGTTGTTGAAATTCATTTTTTCTCAATCTACATTCAGCACACCCCAATGACAAAGTGAAAACAGAATTTTAGAACTTAGTCTGTAAAATTATTAAACAGAAAAAAACTGAAATATTTAATTGGGCAAAACATTCAGACCCTTCACTCAGTGCTTTGTTGAAGCACCTTTGGCACCTTTGGCAATAATTACAGTTATTGTATTCAGGAGGCAAGAACAGTTACAACAGCATTTATTGACTCAGACTGAAACTGAAGGCAAATGCCCTAATTTATACTTTAGGTCCACAGAGCCTTAACCAATCATAATGTTTGAAAAAGCCCGCCTAAATATGAATGTTCTAAGTTTCCCTCCAAAACAGTTGGAGTTAACAGGGTGATCTAAAGGTTAGCTTCACTTTAGCAGGGTTTAACATAACTCCCACTGCCTTCTGGAGAACATGATAAAATGTACAAGGGAATAAATGTACACACCACTTATAGATCTAGGAAAGAA